>JAEBDU010007919.1:0-38976 GCA_016802625.1 Heliconius numata | reverse complement strand
AGCGGAATTTTGGGAAATTTAAAACGATTTCTCACGCTATCCAGTTGGCCTTTATGCGTCATTTTGCTAGGAATAAAAGTGAAACCCACAATTTACACCTTCCAAGTACTAGATCACATTACATTAAAGAATACCTTTATAACCTTGTGTATTTTTAGGAAATTTGATAAAAAGTATGTGATAAAGAAGCCGGTCGAAGCATAGCGTGCGACGTAAACTGTAAGCGTGACAGATTAAGGGCCCAATTCTCACTCGGGGATTTTTTTTCCTCGCTCTAACAATGAGGTGAAGCGCGGAGTTCAGTTCCGTCACTCAACACGTAATGCCACCAGAACTCGGAGGAAAGTGGGGAACGAAAGTGTCTCAATGGGAACTCGCTCATAATAAAAAGATGAAATTATTAAAATTACACATGAATGAAATATTCTACAATAATTGATTCTTTAATTGGTCCTTTAATTAGATTATTAAAAACTTTAATTTCATACTAAAATGGTTATAAATATTACTTTACTTGACGTGCCTTAACCTTTAACTATGGACGTGATTTTTTTATAACATACATATGGACGTCGGGTCTGTCAGACCAGTGTATTTATTGGTCATATTCCGGCTGTTTTTTAAAGGAAGAAGACAATTTTATGTTTTAGTTTACATGAATAGCCTCAAATCAAACAAAATCAATATAAATAAAATCGCTTTTTATTAAAGTTTACGCATCACCACGATTTAAGTAACTTAAAGTCACAATTTCAGTCTTTGGCCACATGGGATGACTCTTAAGAAAATAATACTATAAAAAAGAGACAGATAATAAAATAAATACTTTTTTAACAAAATATAAAGTCTAACAAATAAAAAAAATAAAGAAATTACATCTTATGTTATAAGATAAAAATTTTGACAACACCTCAAGACAAGGTATTATTGAACATCGATGTTCAATGTACACAATGGCTTTCAACATTGTAGGCAAGCAGGACGATTGCATTCAACATAAGTATGTGTTGTGTTTCTATATATCTTTTGGGGGCAAAGTGTACATGTTTTTCAAGAACCCAAAACTATTTTTTTAGCTTCATGTTCAATAAATGATAGATCAGATCGCGAAACGCGAGTCAAAGTCATTCTCAATTCTTAGAGTAGTTTAGTACACGAAACGCGTCTTTTTATTTGATAAAGGGCTATTTTCTTTATAAAATGTCGTCGTCCAATTCTTTTGTTTGATGTTGATTATAAAGTACCGATATTTTTGTCCCTGACGTGCTAGGTCGATCATTTTTTTCCATTTTATCATAAAAACTAAAAAAATTGAATCTTTTTTAGGCAAATAATATTTATATTACTAAAATATATAACAAACAATGCAAAATAATATATGATATATAACAATAAAAATATTTGAATACAAATAGTACAATTAAAATATTAAAGTATATTTTGTAATATTATAAAAATATATGGCGTTTTGAAATCATTCATGTATGGGAAACATGGACGTCGGGTCTGACAGACCCAGGCCCCGTTTAGAAAGTTAAATACTCACGTGTTTTGAACCCAGAGACACAACCACTGCTATCTACATTCATTTTGTCATTAACACGAAAGGTACTGAGAGACTCAGTGGTGGAGGTCACCGAGAAGTGGCCGATTTGTAGAATTCGTAGAACTGTCTGGTCTGTCAGACCCGACGTCCATACTTAAAGGTTAACATAATTTTGCAGTCAGCGGGGAACCAAAGCTGGTGGTACCACCGTGTGAAGCAATCCGTCGTCTCGCCTGCCTCCACGGAGCCCTATGCAACGTGGTACACCGCATCGACAACAGCTACGGGCTCCCTCTTATAGTGATACTGATATCTACGTTGTTGCATTTGATTGTTACGCCGTACTTCCTTATTATGGAAATTAGTGAGTGTAGTTTATATTCTTTTTTATCAGTTTCACGCTGTATCCCGCACACAGCAGGGTAGGCAGAGGAAACCTAGGGTTTAGACACTTCGTTTATTTTCTGCCAAATTCTGGAGGCATTGCGTGTAGAGTGGCAGAACTGAACACCGTGCTTTGCTTCGACACCAGAGCCAAGAAATGAAAATGTAAATTTAAATAAATATTTCATTTCCTCGAAAGGGGCTCGAATCCACAACCAATCGTGTTTACAGTCTCACATTTGTGCCCCAGCGCCACGATTGGCCTCATTTATTAAATTTAATAGTTTTATTGTGACAGCATCGTGTTAATAAATTTTATCCCTGGAGAAATGAATAAGTTTAAATAATTTTCGTTTCCCGGGTTTGAAAGCCAAGCATGGCGTTAAGTTACGCGCCACTTAACAAAACCTTACGGAGTATCTTAATACTAGATTTTCTATCGTATGCTATCGTATGCGGGTTTTTTTTAGTATATAACGTTAGAATATAGTAGAGTTAGAGTATAATAAAAATATATTTTATTAATAAAGCCCTTGAGGCAGATGATTAAGGCCGTAGTGGCACAGCATTTGACTGTAAGCCCTTTCTGAGGATCAAATCCAGGACAGGTCTGCTCGGGAAATTAATATTTTCATTTCCTCTCTCCGCTAACAAGACAAAGCGTAGCGTAGAGTTGAATCATTCAACATACAATGTCTTGAAAATTAGCTGCGTGATACATCGTGAAGAAAAAAATGTATTAAATAAAAGCGTCACCTATCTGTCACAGATGAAACTAAAATGACATTTTAAGTAACCGTTGTTTGAACATAGCGTTCCTAATAGAGACCTCTAGGGAAGTGGTTCCGTATACATTTATAATAGTTCACAAGGGGGCGCTGTTATTTATTTTATTTTATTTATTTTATTAATCTAATATTGTTACTTTAACATTTTATTTTACATAATTATGTGCAAATTTTCCTTATAATCTGCTTATGAAAACAACTGACTAGAGAAACAATTAAATAACTTACTCTCTTAAGCAATCATACATTACATAAAGATATTGCGTATTAAATCGCGGAACCTAACGCCGTATTTTATCATAGCAGACTAGAAAAATAAAAATTGCTCATTTTGCATTGCACTAATATGAGATAAATAGTGTAAGAGTACGAGATATGTAAAACTAGCAAATTACCAACAAATTCAATCCAAACACTCTCGTATTCAGGACATGGAGTAAAAGGAATTGCTGTGAGCCAGACAGCGTATTCCCTAGATGAGCACCGTGTGTCTTATACATATTATATAACTTAGGTATTCGTGAAAGTATCTATCTAGACTTATTTATAAATTTAGTCAAAAAATTTTAGGTAAATTTCAACTTTTTTTGTCTTTACATTTACTTTACTAGCTACGAGTTAGAATAGCCCGAAGCCTAATTGTCACGCAGAACGTGGAAATCTAGAGTTAAGTTTTTGTTCTCATTAAGACACATCCATTTGCTAATTTCCAAAGAATTTTTAAAGAAATTGTGTGTTGATAGCGGAACTTAACGCCACACAGTTCTCAACACATTTTGCCTTATTGCTAAAACAAAAAAAATGACAAAATACCATTTCTTCAAACGGGAATCAAATCTACAACCATAACTAAAACTAAAAAATAAATAAAATTATACCAAACATATCCCATTTTCCTTCACATATTTACAAAACCACTACAAATATTTCTAAGAGCTCTTCAAACAACATCGATTTTTCTATCCACGGGCTATTTCATTCTATTTCTATTTCTGTTACAGTTGTGTCGACGCATAGAATACACTTTTTAGTACTACAGTTTCTATGGTGCGCCACTCATATCATTCGGATGTTCGTCGTTGTAGAACCCTGCCATTATACTATAACTGAAGTAAGTATTTGTTTTGATTTTATATAAAACTAGCGGCCCGCTCGCGGTTTCACCCGCGTGAACTATGTTATTATTAATTTCTGTCTCCACGAGTACCTACGTCCTATAAGTGACGTCCATGTAAAATTTGAGACTCCTAGCATTTGTAGTAACGAAGTTTCATACAAACTTTCGACCCCAAAAACAACCCCTTAGGAGTCGAATATTGCAAATTCCCGTCTTAGCGACCACCTACGTCCTATAAATAACTCCTATGCAAAATTTGAGATTTCTAGCACTTGTAGTTTCTGAGATTTCGTGATGAGTGAGTGACCTTTCGATTTTATATATATAGATAACAGTATCTCGCTTATAGCATAGTAGGCAGAGGGAACCTATTCAGTTTCCGACTTTCCACCAATTTTTCGAGGCATTGCATGTTGAGTGGCGGAACTCAACGCTGGGCTTTTGTCATAGTACCAGAGCGAAGAAATAAAAATATGAATGTCAGTAATATGTCATATAACACTAGGTTCCCAGGTGAATAAAATCGCAGTTTTATTCAATTCAAAACTCATTTAAGTTTAATCTACAATATTTCAAACTATTTTCTTCAAGGGTAAACGCACTGAGGAACTGGTGTGTCGTCTCATGACATCGACTCCTTCCACTGGCATGCTCCCTTCACGTCTCGAACTGTTTTCACGGCAGCTGATGTTGCAGACGGTCAGCTACTCGCCCATGGGAATGTGTACTTTGGACCGGCCTCTGATCGCTTCGGTAAGGGTATCTGTAGATTTTATTTATTTATTTTTTGTATGGAAAAGTGAATATAATTGTGCATGTATAACTACGTATAGCATATAGCAGGATAAATAGCGGCGGAACTCAACACCGCGCTTTGTGTTGTTACTAGAGCGAGAAAACGAAAATAATTAATTCCTCCGAGTGGGTATCGAACCCAGAACCATCGCATTTACAATGCACGACAACGGCAGACGCCAGATTATTGTAATACTAGAGACTCAAAAGCGGTTTCTGTAGCTTAAAATTATATTTATATGGTAGTAAAAGACCTGTATATTTTTTCTAATAATAAGTACTCTTTGTCTTTTCTAATACCGCTAAGAATATGTGTAGAAAGTTTTATCATAATCAGTTGAGTAGTTTTGGCGTGAAAGCGTAACAAACAAACTTACATTAAGATTTGTAATAATATTATGATGACAGGCTATTAATACTTCATCGAAGAAGTACCACACAATTTTCGTAATAATTAGTACAAAGTTTATATAATAATATATAAATATATCTGTTTACATTTATCCTTGTATAAAAAAATTCTTGTTTTTTTTTTTCAGGTTTTGGGAGCAGTGACAACATATTTAGTAATATTAATACAGTTTCAAAGATATGACAATTAGATAATGTACCTTTATTTTAATTTACAACTTAAAAACTTTCATAGAAAACCTTGTGCCATATCACATTTTTTCATTTTATTTATTTATTTACTAAATATATTTTACATAATTGTAATAAATAATTGTATATAATTTTAGAGAAACTAAAAAAAAAACACTTTTCTTCACCAATTACTAGAACTCGTATAAATTGTAGTAGCACCTCTAAATTATATAAATCTAAAATCAAGAGGTTTACTTGTAACCTCTGAAAAGATCCATTAATCAGGTCCTGGCTCCATCAGCAGACCAGCTCGATGATATCATATTATTGTAATGTCACCTAAACTTCATCTAACTGCAAAGTTTTATCGTGATACAATTATTGACATGATGGTGGATTCAGTTTCTAAAATGTTGTTAACAAAGCTATATTTACCCGAATTTATTTAAAAAATATATAAAAGTTTATATAAGAAAAATAATTATTAATTAAGTTGTAATGATTGTAATTTGTAGCACTTCTTATAATTATGTAGATGAAGAAAACAATAATCAAATCGTTAATATTTGTTAAACTATTAAAATCTTTACTAGAGTTTGCTTAGTAATAAGGATAGAAGGATTGATTTGTTTTAGCGAGAAGCTAAAAAAAGCAGTAAACAAGCAAGCAAAAGGCTAAAAAGAAGCAGGATAAGATGAGGATACCTAATATTAAGACACTACAGTCCCTCGAGACACTGGGTCTTCAGTATAGGAAAACAACCCTAGTAATTCCCTCTTTAATCGAACTTGCAACTTCTAGTTTCACGGCATCCTCTTGCTTTTACCTTCTACGTTAAATTTACATGTGTAGAATAATAGCAAGTAAGAAAGTATGGAAATGTGTTTAGTAAAAAAAGTCAATATTGTCTAAAATAAAGTACATTTTATAAACAGTGTTTTATTGTTAAAATTTTTATATTTTACTTTTTTAGTCAGACTAGAAGGTTACGTAAAGGTACTTTAGTTCCTTCTGGTTACTTCTGGTTTTTGTTACCAGTATACAATCCGCTAGGCGTAAGCTGATCTTTGCCATATGCAAACGTCGCGGGTGAAATGAGTGCATACGCCACCTAACATAGGTTTGTCAACTTTAATAGGTTATACTTTTGTAGACCTATTATCCTGAAGTTGGTATGGAACCCTACGCAAGCGATTGTTTTTTTTTACATAAAATTTGCCGTTTTACATCTCAAAATCATACTTTTAGATTTCAAATTCGTATTTTTACACCCCAAATGCATTCTAATTACAAAGTTAAAATTTGCATTAGAAATTTAACTTAAATATCCTAAAATGAAAACTTTTGCTTGAGAATTGTCAAAATAATATAAAAAGTATAACAGTATAATATGAAAAAAATAAACCAGTTTCACGCTGTATCCCGCACACAACAGGGTATGCAGATGGAACCTAGTGTTAACTCCGTTCCTCACTTTCTGCCGAATTCTGGGGGCATTGCGTGTTGAGTGGCAGAACTTAACGCCGCGCTTTTGCCAGAGTGAAGAAATATAGAAAAAAGAATATAAAATGCAGTTACATAAAACACCGCTAGCCATCAATATATTAAAATTTCCTAACTTACGGCCATGTCCAGTTGGCATAAATGAAAATCTAATAGCGAAGTTTCAAGCGAAGTTATAATATATGATAGCAGGCGTGAATTCTCATTATGCAAGAATTTTATTTATTCATGCGGAACTTCGGTGTCCGAATATGCATTTTGAAGGTAGTTTTAGTTAGTGCCTTAATAAGTGAGCAAAAAATTTTGCTTAAAGTGTCCAATAAAGCTGTGAAAATCTATTATTTGGGATAGAGAAGAAATTATGGGTTTCAACCTCATATTGTTAGCAAGTAATCTAAATAAACTACAGTATAGAGAAATTAGTATTTAAAAAAATACACTTTGTATGAATAATAAAAAACTTCATAAATTTCATAAACATGGAATATATTTTCTAAAATAAATGCAGTGAAACTCTGATCTCTTCGAAAATTGTGCGAAGTCAGCTTATCGAATTCATCCATCATGAGTTCCACAAAATGGCAGATCACTAAAGGGATACTAAAGTGAGAAAGTAAGAATAAATAAGAACGTTGTTAGTTGGTTTTGGCAATTTTAGAAGATGATATATGTAGCAAGAGCGAATGAGAATATAAAGAAATTACTTCAATTCTACTTTAAAAATACATTGTAAACTAAACACTGGAGTAAGCTCATATTAAAAATATGAAGATCTAACTAAGATCTTCGTCTGTGCAAAAAAATCGATTAGAATGGAAGAAGAGAAAGAATATGCAGGATCCGTCCATACTCTCTTACTAATATATTTTCGTAACAAAAAAGCAACTTCTTACTTTTTACTTCATTATACTAGAGATGGAGAAGGAAACATAGTGTTAGGACACTTAGTACCACGCTGTTACCCTATTCACCCAATTCGGCGAAAATTTCCACTTAAGTTAGGTTGGCGGAAATCAACGGAACGTTTTGTCTTGTTACCAGAGCAAGTAGATGGAAATAATTCATTGCACTAAGTAGAAAACGAACCCACAACCGTTACGATTACAGTAAGAGCAAACTGCTGGCCCACGGTGACCAGAATAAAATAAACATATGCCAATATCATGTAATGTATACTAGGAACCTAGTGTTAAGACAATTCTTTCCCACACACCGCCCAATTCTAGAACCTTTGCATGTTGAGTGGCGAAACTCTACGCGTTCCTATCAAAGCAGGAACATGAAAATAATTTACTTCACCAACTAGAAATCGATTCCACGACCGTCCACGTCGTGTCAGTCAAAGTAATCTCAGATAACATAAGGTTTTTACACTATCTAAAACTTTATTCGAGGACTATTTGGACAAAATGTAAATGCAATTCGTACTAACAGACGTAGTGGTGTATAAATTAGGGGGGGAGCTAACTGCTGGTTGTCGCAACTTGAACAGCTTTGCCTCGATGTAACTTTAATTTGGATTACATACGGATATAGGAATAGAAAAATATTAGTTAAAAATATTAAACGCTATGCCTAAAGAATTTGATGAAAAATGGGTGACGGAGTGTCTTAACACTAGATTTTCTCTGTCATTATCATCAGAACTCAACACGTATATCAAATTTAGCTCAATCGGACACTGGAAAGTGCTTTTATTTGAGTCAGATTAAGAGTTTGTTATATATTACACTAAAGTATATAAGAAGTATATAGTTTTTAAAAAAATATTGGCCGGTTGATGGGAATCCAAATATCTTACACTAGGTTCTCTCTGCCTACCCTGCTGTAAGAGTAACAGCATTAAGCTGCTTCTTTTTAAATCTTAAAACTTAAATTTTGTGGATATTTTTACCACTGTCTAATTATCTATACATCTTATATGCAAATAATTTTATTATTATTGGCATTACAATTTATCAACTTACTAAGAAAACGTATAAAAAAATTTACGTAGCGAGATTTGAACCTGAACTTCTTTGAAAACTGTCCAACCGTTCTGACCAAGTAAACCATACGTTCTCTTTAAGCTACATCGCAATTATTATACGCTTGTTATCTATTTATTTATATTGTTAGCATCTTTTTTAGGGAGATTTTCTCTGCTTCTCGCACAGTAGAATTGACACTAGAGAAACTAATATCATGACACCCCAGTCTCCAATGCGAGAGTTGTGACACTACCGCTGATTTGCAAGAACGGTAAAGCAATAAGGTGAGAAAATAATATAGATATTTACTATTCTTATATTATTTATGTATTTCTATTATTCCTAAATGCAGTGTGTACTGCAGCTATTTGCGGTAATATTTCAAGATGCAATAGACTAAGGTAGTTCGACTTCCTGAGTTAAACGTTTCCACAAAGATTACAGCTTTAGTGGAAAGATTCATTGTAAGTTTAATCTAATTTTGATTTTATGTAAATTATGATAATCGAATATAATAGTAACGGGTTCAAATTTTAATTGAGGGATTATTTATATTTATTGATGAAATATCTTCTAGAGTTTAGTGTTTTTTTTTAGTATTAACTTCATTGCCCATTTTCCCTCCGAGATATTGTGTGTTGATTAATGGAACTAAACGTTGCGCTTTGTCTCATCACCAGAAGGAGAATAATGACAATAATGACAGTTGTGGATTTCGTGCCCACAGTGAAAATCAAACCCACGATCTTCACGCCAATATTTGCACGCTATTGTAGGATACACAGAACTCGACACCCATGTAGATCCCCCATTCTTTTATCAGTGTCAATACGATGCATTACTTAATTTGGCTCTTTATTTTACATTTATATTTTTGACAGAATTTACATAAATTATAGAGCTCTGAGTAGATACAGTACAGCAAATGTATTCCAAAAAATATGTTATCAATACATACTAATTTAAATAAAAAGTGGAAAAAGGCATTCCTTTAACATGTAACATTTTATAACATTTTATACTAATAATTGAAACGTCTACTCTGCAAACTTGGAGTACCTTAACATTAGGTTCCCTCTGCCTTCCCTGCTATATGCGGGATACAACGTGAAGCTATGATATCACTATACCTTTACCTACTTTAAAAAAAATTAAAAGCATGATATGATTGGCATACCTACCGATCGTATACAGCGACGTTCGTGTTGTAAATCGCGTGAGGACGCCACATCGTAAAACCCTCATGCAAAACCAATACTCTAGGGAATGACGTGTATCGGTGGAAATTACTTTTTTCATATATTATTCATAACTAATTTTATTTTATATTATAACCATTTTTATTTATTATTATTCCAATTTTCAAGTAAATATGTACCTAATAATTATATTTACGTAAATAAGTTAATATATGGAAATATAGGGATTTATTAGGACGACTCAATCTATTTAAATAATCTACCCTGCTATATGCGTGAAGCGGAAAAAAATAAAAAATAAGGTCTGAGTGTTTTATCACCAAATTCTCTATACATATTTTGCTATATGCGAGATACACATATAGCATGAAGCAAAAAAATTACTTACGTGGAGGAAGTCACGAGCGGAACACTAGTTATTAATATAACTTATAACTATGTAATTATAATATTGTTGGTTTCAATTTAATTTTAAATTAAATTGATATTCATAAAGTCCTTGTAGGTAATGCTATCCTAGGTTCTCAGATCGTAGACCAATTTTGCTTTGAATATAAAAGTAGTATAAAAAATTAAACTGACTTCCAATATATTTGAATTCCAAGAAATTTATAAACAAACATACAACACTTACTAAGTTTAACACAACTACTTGAAAGAATAAATATATTACAATTCTCAACTATTACAATATTATGTAATATTGAATTGAAATGATAAAATTTCAAAATTATCCCAGACGAAATTAGAATTGCAGAAAAAAAATATATATATTAAAATAAATTTAATCTTAAAACATAAATATTAAATGAAAAATCTATATTTATCGATACTACACACATCACTATCAGTAAACTCTTTACGTTCGTATTTGCGAAATGGCTACGTTACGACCCCATATATCATACAAAGCATATATTTGTGGAACAATGTTATAAATACAGGTTATATATCTACCGTTACCAAATGAGGGTATCATAATAAAAATTAATTATCCAAAGTACCAATTAGTGGGGGGTCTCACATCTGATATCTGATGATCTCACGCTATCAAGGCGCAGTGGAGCTGTCTCTTAGTTTACGGAATGGTTGTCTATTCAATCCCGATTTGGGGATTTGAGTATATTTATTTAAAAGGATTCATTTGCCCACGTTGGTAAGACAAGGGGTAAAATTTTATCCTCGATATTTGGAATTAGATTTTAAAATAACAGGCTAGGCGGCATTGATATCAATGATTGATTTCTGAAGGATGAACAAAAACTTTTAACTAAAAAAAAATCAGCTTCACGCTATATTCCGCACACAGCGGGGAAGGCAGAGGGAACCTAGTCTTAAGATACACCATTCCCCATTTTCCACCGAATTCTGGAGTAAATAATAAATATTTCATTTTCTCGAGTGGAAATCGAACCTACGACAATATTACGTTCATATTTTAGTTCATATTACACCCCTGCGCCATGACTGTCCTCATCATCCTGTGAAAGATTTGTCAATAAAATAACTGTTTATATATATAAAATATATACATATACCTATATATAAAAATTTTCATTTAAATTTCACTTAGAGAGTAAAGGATGTATAGGGATATGTTTATCCTCCAAATATTTTACATTCTGGTCTTGTAGAGAAAAGGTCATCCCCAAAGTTGGATACGTTTCGTATATCCTTTGATAAATGACGCGAAATTATTTAAAAATAGGATTAGGTAGTTTATGTTTATCTTATTATATCGCTTAAAGAAGCCTAAATTTAAAAAATATATATCTTTTTTATTAGTTTTAGAACAGTCATTAAATGGGTAATATTCTGAAAAGTTGAATATACGAAATATACGATCGGTTTACTTATATTAAATTGTTTTACAATATTACCAAAATAATCAGACACAGAATTCGAGTCGAAAGGGGAAACAGAAATATCTTATTGAGAGTGTTCAAACACTAGGTTCCCAGGTTCCCTCACCCTACCTCACCAAGTCTGGAAACACGCGTGAAACTAAAAATAAATAACATTTAACTAGTCTTCCCTACATCCAGACGATCACATTATTATTATATACATAATATATGACGGTAGTCTACCTTGAGGGTTCTTTAAGCTGAAGCAAGGTTTAATACCTCTTAGACAGACGCTCTGAGAAGGGATTTTCTTCTTCTGTAAAGTACAGCTTTGAAGTTTTACAAAGAAAAAAATATTATTTACAGTGTATTCTTATTTTATTTACTCGTATATGATATACGCTGTGGATTTGTGGAATAAGTCTCTGTGATAGAGATAAAATTTCAAAGAGGCCAGTCGTGATGCAGCGGGAAATAGTGTGAATGTAGAACCGACTGGTTGTGGGGTCGATTCCCACTCGAGGAAATGAATTGTTTATTTAAATTTATATTTCCATCTGGTGTCGAGGTAAAAGCGCGGCGTTGAGTTCTGCCACTCAACACGACATGTCCCCAGAATTCAGCAGAAAGTGGGCAGGTTCCCTCTGCCTACCCTACTGTGTACAGGATGCAGCGTAAATCTAAACTATATCTCAAATATGAACAACAAGGAAATATTATTTTGAAATTCTATTCTTCAATACTAATTAGAGTAGAATTAATTTGAATATATTTTGTTTTATAATATTGAAGGGAGAAAGTGAAGAACGAAGTGTCATAACACTAGGTTCCCTCTACCCTGCTATACTAAACACACAGCCAAGCTACGTTCTTATAAAATCAATATATACTAATTATTAAAGGACATTAAAGGTCATTTCAGGATTATAGCAATATATAAATATGTGACGAATGCAGTCAGCGTCGGGACTACCACTGCAGTCCCCATTGGGGTAGCAACCCTCGTATCCTATTTAGTCACCGCGCGGTTGCCGTCGCGTACGGACGTGTCTTAGACCGTTTTAGGAGTTAAATTGGTAAGTTATTTTCAAATGTATAACTAATACTATTTTTAAGCGATAAGTGCATAGGTTATTGTGAAGAAAAAATGTTTTTTTTTGTGTTTTATTCGAGATTTTTACTCAATTTTCATTCACGTCTGCGTTTCGAGCGAAACAACAACTTGCGGTTGACCGCCGTATAATCCGTACAATTAGGATTTGTAATTAAAATTTCTCGCTACTTTTGCAGGTATTATTTAAATAATAGATTGAAATTTCTATAATAAATCTTTTTAATCTTTTAAAATCCAGTTAAACCAATTTTTTCGAAATGTTTTTTCTTTGTTTTTCCGTCTGTCTATACATTATTCATTCGAATGTCGCTATGACTTTTTATGAACGAAGTTAACCATTTAATCGGTAGTCTATGGTTGCCTTATTAAAAAAGTTTAAAATCTAATATATATTAAGGATTGACTTGTTACGCCCTAAAACTTTTATTACTCTTATTTGAATTAACTCATTTCGCTTTCGAACTTAAATAATGATCGCCTTTATATAAACATAGTAGCTTTGTATAAAATTTGAAATGTTTGTATGTAATTTTGTTATAGACAGAAAAATATCTATTATTAATACATAATTGTGCGGAAATAGAATTGGGCGGAAAGTGGGGGACTGAGTGTCTTAACACTAGGTTCACTCTGCCTACCCTGCTGTGTGCGGGATACAGCGTGAAGCTGATTTTTTTATCACATTATATTGCTTTTGCCTATATTTGTTGTTTTTTATGTATATTTTATTAAACATACTGTACAGGTAGGTTCTGGTAGATGCATGTGTCCTGATGATTATAGGACATGAGCCATATGAACTACTAATGCTTTGTTTTTAATGTCTTGTCTTTTTAAATCTAACCTATATGAGGTTAGATTTGGATGCCATAGTCAAACTTTATCGGAGTTATTTCTTATATTTAGAATATACTTTTTCTACTTTTCTACTCTCATTAGTCAAAGTGAAATGAGGTCCTATCAAGCAGATGAAGCTATTAGGATTATTTAGTATTTCAATATACATCCTACAAAAAACACAATATCACAAACAATATTTACATATGAGGCCGTAATGGCGCATCGGAACAGCGTCTCACTGCAAACGTAACGATTGTAGGTTCCCTTAGGGAAGTTAATTATTTTCATTTCCTCGCTCTGGCAACAAACCACACAAAACGCAACATTTCTGAAATAAGACAGAAAGTGGGGAACGGAGTGTCTTACAATAAGGTTCCCAGGTTCCCTCTATCTACTCTGCTATAATATATAGGAATATAGCATGAAGCTAATGAAATTACTAAACATACTAGCCGAAAGTTATTTCTAAAGAAAACCAGAGGCACAAGTTTCCGACGAAACGCAAGTTCCATACTAGACTTTGTGAAACGGTTTCTTTGAAGTCGTCTTCAATTTAAATTACTTTATTAAAACATTCAACATTTATTCACTGATTGAAGAATAGAATGAAGATACTAAAGAATTCTTGTTTTATATTTGAAATAATAATTATTACAAAGGATTAAGGTTTTTTTTATGTTAGGCCTTCTCTCAAGCGAAAGAACTGAAGACAAGTTAGGTCTTTTTTTCGTATTGACTGCTTGTTGAGTGGCGGAACTTAACGCTGCACTAATTAAAAGCTATATTTCATTTTAATATCAAATAGGCATTGTTAATTATCTTCATAATATATTTTATATCCCACTAGGTTCCCATTAAGACTTTCATTCTGCACTTTCCGCTGGATTTTAGAGGCAATGCGTGTTGAGTTGCGGAAAAACTCTTTTATTAAGTGTTCTTTGTGATTATTTGTATGGTAAGATTTTTTGTGTAATTACACACAAAAAATCTTACCATACAAATAATCAATTAATCAATTATTTTCATATAAAAAAACAACCTCAATCGGGATTTGAACTCCATACATTTTCAACTAAAATACACACAAACATTCTCAGTGCATAACAGGAGACAACGGCATCTAAATCGACACTTTAAAGTGTAAATTGTGGAAGACAATTCAACACATCCTCTCGCGTCATTATCTTATTGTACCCATTTGTACGGTGTTTCAAATATTGCACTTGTAATGGTTATATTTTTATGACAATAGTAATAAAATATAATATATATTAAAATGAAGTCTGAACTGGTTGTGGGTTCGGTTCCAACTCGAGGAGATGAAATATTTATTTAATTTATATTTCCATTTCTTCGCTCTGGTGTCGAGGCAAAGCACGGCGTTGAGCTCTGCCACTCAACACGCAAAGCTCTGGTGGAATGCGGCTTTGATTTCTTCTGATACATGTAAGATATATAATATGAATAACAGCTTAAAATATTATTGAATAAATATATTAAGCTGTTATTATGGTATTTATATTATATATCCACGCTTTTTATTGCATATAAGAGTAGGCAAAGGGAACCTAGTGCTAAGACACTCCGATACCACTTCCCACCTAAATTCGAGACATTGCTTATTGCAACATCACGTTCTATTTTCATATGTTAACTAAATCAAATAGGAGTTATATGTATATTATCAATTATGATGATTACCAGAACTTCATATGCGTGTTGAAATCAAGGGGAAATACGTAATCGGAGGGTCCCCACGGGACAACGATCGTAATTTTGGAATCCACGAATTTGTGTTAATGAGCAAACTACTGCATTATTTATTGAGGCCAGTCGTTTCGTAAGGACAAAAAATGTGACTGTGTAGACAGAGATTGTGGATTCGATTCCCACTAGAAGATAAGAAGAGGAAATATTTAAAAATTTAATTTTTCACTTGATGATTGCCGCCACTCAACACGCAATGCCTCCAGAATTCGGCGGAAAAGGGTAATTGAGTGTCACAGCACTTGGTTCTCTCCTCTCCTCTGCCTACCTTGCTGTGTGCTGGTTACAGCGAGAAGCTGAAAAAAAAACTACTGCATTTATTTCATTAAAATTATAAATTATCAAAATTAGTTTGTAAATGGCAACCCTGAATTATTTAGACTTCGAAGAGATAACATGCAGTAAAACATTAGGTATCTTAATGCACCTATTTAATTTTATCTGTCTTAAGAGTCACGCAATTCACAGAAACCTTCTATAAGAGCTTATAAAATGTTACTAAAAATTATATAAAAGTTTGTTTCTTTTTTTTGTTGAATGGCAACACCCGTTTTTCCTTACTATCAGAACGTAAATGAAAATATTAATAATTAATACCTATTCCCCCGAATGGAAATCGAACCCACACCCTTCCATTTATATTCATACGCTTGTGGCCCTGCTCTCCAACGGCCTCAATGTAATACTTAAGTAAAATATATATATTTAAATCATTTTATAGGCTAAGAGGCCTTCGGGGTATTCTAACCAAACTACAGTACTACTAAAAAATACTTGTTAAAACAAATAAAACAAAAACTACAATAACAATTTTTATTGTCATGAATAATTCATAATAAAATCAAGTTTATAACACCTACAGATTCTGACAAGTCAATTTAACTTTTTCCTCAACCCTTAAAGAAACATTCCTTACCCTTCGCGGGCGAGGAAAATCCCTTAGAATAATGTGAGGAAGATTCTCATAATGGCTTTTATCCATTTCATTGAGGCCGTCGTGATGAATTGAGGCAGAGTTTGTCAGTAAGCACAATGATTCTGGGTTCGATTCATGTTTTATTAATATTTTTCATTGTCATTTTTGTCATTTTATTTGTTTTAAAAAATAATAAAAATTTGAGAGAGTTTAATTCCATTTAATACGCAATGTCTCAAGAATTTAGCGGAAAGTCAGGATCGGAGTTTCTCAATATAAGTTTCCAAGGTTCCCTATTCTATTCTGTACAGAATACAGCGCGAAGCTAAAAATATAATATACAAATTTACCCGTTTATTATGAGAGTAAGCAATGCTCCTTAAAGCTGATGGGTGTGCAAATGACATCTTTCCAGCTTTAGGAGCAAGTAATCCTAAAAAAGGTTACCAGTCTTATATCAACCTGAATAAATAATATATACAAACCTATGCAATTCTATAACCAAATTGGAACCAAAATGTTTGAATCAAAAAAATTGAGTTCAGTCCAGGTGTAGTGACTCTACGTTCCCTCTACCTACCCTGCTGTGTATGGGACACTGCGTGAAGCAAAAAAAATATATTATGACAACATTTAATTCCACCATCAAAATTTTCAATATATAAAATAAAATAATATTATATATATATTTGAGCACTCGTAGCAACTACTACAAATTCGTAGCAAGCTCTACGCTAAAACAAATAATATAATTTTGCAGTCTAACAATTTTACCTTACAAGATTTTTTATTATTTTTTTTATCAATGCTTCATAATAATTGACTTATAAAGCGTTTATACTTAATTAGTTCTCCTACCCAATACTGTCTATCTGTAAATATATTATTTCTAAATAAAAGTAACGTTACCATTGCAAAAAATATTTTTTACTTTTTAAAAAAATATAAATATTGAACGTAGCGGGATTTGAACCTTTTGGACGGTTACCAATTAAACACAGAAAAACAGTAGTAACAAAAGTATATTTTCTCATATTTTTTTCCATATACAGACAGCAATTATTATAATTATATATATATATAGATATCCTTCATTTTTATCCAAATTATACCTTGCATCTCTCATCTCTTCATTTAGAATATATTTAATAGCTTACTAGAATATAAGTCTTAACGCCCACATAATAAGGCTTAAAATGCGTTAAATCAATAACTCCAGTATACAAAAACATACACCCTTTATAATGAATCAAACCTGTCCTCGTTTAGATAAAAATGTTCGTAGCATTTTTGCTGTATTGATATCAAATGGTGGAAAAACAGCAGTTATATATGGTCCTTTATAGCTTTTTACTTTGGATTCTTGAATTATGTTTCGCATTAATATGGTAGAACCGTTGTGAAGCCGTTGATGATGGATAGTGGATTCATATCTTAGTTAGAAAACTTTTTTAGCTTAACGTTTTCTTTAGTAGGCTGATAGACTTTAGTGTCTCATTTCGAGTGTCAAAATTCTCTCCATATTTGCCGTGATTTGAGATTTTTATCGAGATGAGATTAAAAATCTAGGAAAATAATTTTAATTAAATCAAACCTTCCCTAAGTCGGACTGTCGTTATCGCTAGATTTTAGAAAAAGCTTTCCCTCGTTACCAGAGTGAGTGATATTTTATTTCCTCGAGTAAGAATCGAACCCACAACCCGTATGCTTAAAGTCGCAGGCTTGTGCCCCTGCGCTACGACTAGCATCAATTGAATAAATTGTTAATTTTAATTAAGTCCCAAAACTAAAGATATATATATTTTTTAATTTCAAATAATTAATTCTCCCGCACCCATCAGCTTACAGTCACACGCTATACCACTGAGTCACCAAGGTGTCCACTTATTCATAAACATGAAAAACCATAAAAAAACGAATACTAGAAGCTAAGTATAGAAATAACATAATAAAAATTTGTAAAATAAAATTTTTAAACAGTTTAATAAACTCTAAATGACTCTAACAAATTGTTTAAAACTACAGTCGTATTACATTTTTAATAAGCGAGACTCCGCAGACCAACTTAAGCGGATATAAATTGAATGTTCTTAACTATTTCTGACATAGTAATATTGTTTTAAAGTTACGCACTTTCTTCGTGGAGGGAATAGGTTCAAATCTTGTACTTTATATGAATGTATAGTAAAAAAGTCAACTAATTCAAAAGACATCAAATCATCTATTTTTTTAGCTGTATATAGAAGAGGGAACCTAGGAACCTAGTGTTAAGACACTCCATTCCCATTTTGACACTTCCATTCTCTACTTTTCCGCTGAATCCTGGAAGCATTGCGTGCTAAATAGCTGAATCGATTTTGATGAAACTGTTACCTAATTTACTATATTGTAGCCTATGTGTTGTATTCTCATATATTAGGATGTCGGCGTTGAGTACCGCTACTCAACACGCAATGTCTCCAGAATTCTGCGGAAGTGTCTTAACACTAGGCACCCTCTGCCTACACTGCTGCGGGAAGCTACAGCGTGAAGTTAAAAAAGTGAGATTTCAGTTAATAAAAATTATATGGCTATGTGTTGCCAGTCAACGCTAGACTAAGCAACCTATATTAAATTATAAAAAGTAGAATCTTAAGACACTTCCAGTTCCATCAATTCGTTCACGCCCCCACCATAATAGGAATGCTTAAACAAAATGAAATCTCAATCCCCCGGATTACTTAGGTTTGTTTTTTGCATTAAATAATTTCAAACTTAGACAATCTCTTATCTGACAAGTCAAAGCAATTTACATTTCAATCTTTATCTTTTTCTTTTTGGTTTCTTTTTATCTGACTGCAATGTTATGAAAACTGACTGACTGAATGGAATGACTTTTTTTTCTGGTTTTGACCCAACTCGCCGTTTTGCTGAAATTCAACTGCCGTTCAAACAGTTCTGGTGTCCTGGCTGGTGAGAACCAACGCCGCAACTCGGTTATTGTTTTCAGTATTACGCTTTATCTTGGGAAGGAAAGGCTTTTCTTTCATTTTCCACATAAGCCCCAACGTTAAATATCCCCACTTAACACGCAACGCAACACGCAATGTCGTTGGACAGAAAAAGGAAAAAAATGATTTATTACTGCTTAAGATTTTAAACAGTAATACATTTATTTTCCTATTTCTGTCTTATTTCAAAAATACCTTTAACACAAAGATCGGCGTTTACTTTCGCCACACAATACAACGAGGCCTTCATGTCACAGTGACACAACCATGTGACTGTAAACGCGACAGGTTGCGGGTTCGATTCCAACTAGGGGCAGTAAAATCCTATATCTTATAAAACAAAGTCGCTTTTTGTGTCTGTCTGAACTTTCTAACTCTTCTTCTTCTAAACCATCCAACGGATTTTAATGCGGTTTTCACCATTAGGTCGAGTATTTCTCAGGGAAGGTTTATTATTAGTACATTCTTATGTAAATTAACATAAATACGATAAATGTGTATAAAGTCCTACCCGTTGAGACATTTTCGCGCATGCACTGCTTTAATAGTAAGTACTACATGAAAATAATGTACTGGAGTATTGTTCCTCTTAATAAGATCTACAAAAAAGTCCGCGACAGCATATTCGTATGTTTTAAGAATAACGTGTAGTGATCATATTTCTGTCAAAAAATTGTAATTTCAATATATTTTTTATTGTGAGGGACATTTTTCCATAATGATATTAATCCTTATCCTTTAAAATACTTTATTAAATTTCTACGTTAAACGAAGATAAAATTTGCTTTTTACACTATTTCGAAATTGCGAATAGTTTTAGAGAAAAACGCATTTAATTTTTAACACATTACACCGTTCACACTTAAATTGTATCGAGTCAAGTTTCTCTTATCCCTTACTCTCAGCATATAAATAAGTATATTAGTTACGTTGGCCATTTAATGTAGATCAAAACTGTCTTTCACTGTTTTTCATTTTAATAAGTACTTTAGAAGTTGTTACAATATCATCATACAAAAAATCCTTGCTGCGAAGCCACTCGCCATGCGTCCGCCGCGCCCGCCTGCCTTACACGCATCGGTGGTTCAGTGGTAGAAAGCTCGCCTGCCACGCGGGCGGCCCGGGTTCGATTCCCAGCCGATGCATTCTATTTTCCTCACAGGCAGCTACGTAGTGCTTTTCATCAGGGACAGAATACCCTCTTCAGCATTAACCACAAGCTCGAAAAAAAAACCCGCCTGCCTCTATAGCAACGAAGATTTAGATGCGTTTGCACGTATTGGATAATTGGAGATGAATGTATTATTTCAGCGCGATATATTTGGTTTCATATTTTTTGTAGTAGTTATTAGTAGGTAGGTTTTTGTTTATAATTTCTTCCGTTTAAAAATAGTCATTTAACTATCTAAAAATAGTAATTTAAATATATTTTAATAAGTACTTGAAAAGATTAGTAGCACAGATTTAAAATTACGGTACCTACTAAAAAATCCTTGCTGTGTAAAACAATTGGAAAATCCTTATTGAAACTACGAAAATGCGGGTTGCATTAGGGTTTAATTAATTTTCACATTATCTTAAGTGCTTTGCAAATATACATTATATGAATAATCCAGTAGTTAAAGCGGGCGAAGCCGCAAGGGGGTCGCTAGTATTTAATAATTTAATTTCCTCGCTCTGGTAACACGACAAAGCGCATCGATGAGTTCCGCCACTTAAAACACAATACCTCAAGAATTCGGCGGAAAGTGTGGACTGTCGGAAGTGTCTTAATGAGAGCGGAGTGTCTTAGGTAGACAGAGGGAACCTAGTGTTCCCAGGTTCCCCTATATATACCACTATAAATACCTTGCAAACAATTTAAAGCGCATCACTAACTTTAAACAACGTCTAGACACAAACTTTCTTTATTATTCCACACGACTGGAACAAACTCAATTTATCCCACCATTCTATCGAATAAGCACAAGCTTTGCCCTGAAAGAAGCTCAAATTGATTTAAAAGAAAAACATTTTAGTGTCATTAGTGATTCCAGTCAACTCCCCATAGTGTTCGATGGTCAACAACGTACTGGCGTCAGGCCAAATGTGAAAACTTTACCCTAATGTGCACTTTAAATGTTATTGTTATATTCATTGTATGAATAATTTTAAGATTTTTGTAAGATTTTAAGAATAAAAAAACGGTTAAGTGCGAGTCGGTTCGGTCATCGAGGATTCCGTACCAATTTCAGGATTGTAGGTCAAGTGGAAGCACAATTTATAGTATTGTCAAGGTACATTGTTAAGACATTTAAGTTCCTAGTGTAATGATTTTATATAAATAGTTTTTATATTCACGATAATTTGTTATAGAAAAATGTAAATCAACCTGTTTGTTTAATAAAAAGATATATTTGAAAATTTATACATAGAACTAGCGCGAGTTGACAATTTAAAAAAGACGCTTGATGTGATGAAAATTCTGATGCGCATTATTAGATTTGGAGCTGAAGACGGAAGTGGTCCTCTAGAATAAAATATTGTATTATAATTTAAGATATACATTGTACAAGCCTAATGGTATCTAGCCCTGGAAGAAGTATAAGTTCTGTAAAAGTCCTGAGATATAAATTGTACAAGCCTAATGGTATTTAGCCCTGGAAGAAATATAAGTTCTGTAAAAGCCTCGAGGTGTTTGATTTCTTTACACTAGATATCAAGAAAACATCAAATATTTAAGGAATTTCTGTCAAGTTGATTAGTGTCTGAATCTGGAGGTGAACCTCGCGAGTATTTTTAATGATTGTAAAGAGTATGGTGTGGTTCCTGACCTGATGAAATTTAGTAAAGTCATATCTATATTTAAATGGCGTAGTACATTTGATCCCAATAATTTCAGAGCCGTATCTATGCTATACTCACTTAGTAAAATTATTGAGAAAATTATTTTAAATCTAGGTCTAGTAGCTTATTTAAATAATAGTATTTAATTAATTAAATTACTAGGCCAAAGATCATAGAATTAATTTAACGAAAATATTTATATTTTCGTTCTTATACTACCGAATTTAAAGTTTTACTGAATTTAGAAACATCTGCTTGGACAGCTGCCGTTCATAGTTTACTTAGGAAGTATACTTCAGGCCCTTAGACGATAAGCTTCAATTCAATTAATAGTTATAATAAAATGTTTCCGTATAATATTTGTTCTTAATTTTTAAACTACACGCTCTATCCCGCATATAGCAGGTTAGGCAGAGGGAACCTAATGTTGAGACTCTGTTTCCCATTTTCCGCAAAATTATGAAATCATTGTGTGTTGATTGGTGCTTTAAATTCCTCTCAGAGGATTAAATTATTTTATATTTTCATTTTCTCTCTGAGAACAAGACAAAGTACAAAGTTAAAGTCCGCCACTCAACACACAATACCTCGAGATTTCGGCTGAAAGTGGGAACCAGTTTGTCTTAATAATAGGTTCCCTTGGCCTATCCTAATAAATGCATATAGCAGTACATATAATGAACCTGATAAAAACTGCTATATACTCGTATATCCAATACTTGTATTTTATATCTATTTTCATACACTGCATGGATATTGCCAAGGCCATATTGTCTGTGGAAAACGGAAAGCAACGAAGACTCTTCATTTCCTGCCTTTCAACGGAAATAAAGAGAGCGTGAGCTATTAGTATAATAATAAGTATTTACAGTTTTTTATAGACTGAAAAATAATAATAAAAAAAGCTTCATGCTGCATTTTGCAGAAAGCAGGGTAGACAGGAGGAACTACTATTAAGGTACTCTGTATCATTCTTTCCGCTCAATTGTCTAGACACTACGCGTTGAGTGACGGAACTAAACGCTGCCCCCTATCAATTTAAAAAGAATGAGAATCAAAACCCATAACCGTAGCACACCATGACGCACATATATATAGATTCAATATTTTGAACTAGAATAGTACGTTCAGTATCGATTTTCTTTGTTTACTTACGTTTTAGATTCGCGCGATTATGATCTTTATATCAAAGCTGTTAAGAATCAAAAGTTACATCTTTTCATCCCATTGTAGCTCCAGCTTTCAGCTTACCTAGCAGCTGTACGTGACCTGCATCCTTGTCATATAAAGCAATTTAGCAGTCAAGTTACACGAGGTGTTGAGTGATAGTTTTCAAAGGATTTCTTACTGTATATATTTAACAAGATAGAAATATTATGTAGTCTATTTATTTAAAGAGTGGAGACTGATCTCCACTAAATATATTTCCTCCTCCTCCTATCTCCTCCTCCTTTTGTTTAGAAAATGAAATAATATATCCATACCTATATTATAAATTCGAAAGTAACTCTGTCTGTCTGTCTGTCTTTTACGCAATCAGGCCCAAACCGCTAATTTAATTGTGATAAAATACTCATATAGAGATACTTGAGGGTCTCGGGATGAACATAGGATACTTTCTTTTCTCATATTTGTAATATTTTCGATATATACCAATATATTAAAATATTTATTAATTTGACATTCAATTTATTCCGCCATGTTAATAACTAGTTTGTTGTTAGAAAACGTCAAAATAAACTTGCTTAACGCATCTCTCTATTGAAAACTGTAAATATTTTCAAAAATATATTTAATAAATATTCTTATAGTTCAAGCGGGCGTAGCCGTGTTCGGGTCCACTAGTAGTTCTATATTAAGATATTTAGTATTAAAGCTTCTAAATACCTGCACCATCTAAATTCTAGTTTCGATAAACATAAACGTTAATAGAAGGAACTGTGGAGCGCACATATGGGCGATAGTTAATAATTTACACACAATTTTAGTGTACGCCTTAAATTATGAAATTTAGCGGATTTAATATCACGCTTCACGCTGTATCCCGCACTCAGCAGGGCAGGCAGAGGGAACCTAGTGTTAAGACACTCCGTTCCCAATAAGACACTTCCGTTCCCTATTTTCAGAATTCTGAACGCATTGAGTGCTGATTGCCGAACGCCGCGCTTTGCCTCATTACCAGAGAGAAGAAATTAAAATATTTAATAATTCTTTTCATCGAGTAGAAATCGAACCTACAACCTGTCACTGTTATATTCACACGTTTGTGGCCTTGCGCCACGACTGGCTTCTGGCTGTAATAATTGAATTCAATGAAAGCCTGAGGTAGCCTAATAGGTGGGCTGAAATAAGGAACCTTATGTTAAGGTACTCTTCCCCACTTTTCGCTCAATTATTACAAAGACGAAAATAATTCATTCCCCAATTTTTTAATAATAATTGCAATTAGAAACGCTCGTTGTTTCAATTTCTATGGCAGTTTAAGAATATTTTTAAAATAAAAAATAATTCCGTAAATTAATATTAAATACATTTTCTCATATTATAATAAAATTTGAGAGTAAAATTTTCACTTGTACCCTAGACGGGTATTATTAAAAGGTACTTCCCAGCTTATGGTTAACTCGGTTGCAGTAAGATTATGAACTTATGAAACACTATGTTTGGAAATAACAGTGCTTTTATTAGGCATCGTTATAGTTTCTAAATGTATTTAATATACTGAATGTTATTTAAAATTCCTTATAATATATTATCTTAGTTTATTATTAATGTTTTTTTTATAAAAAAATCAGCTTCACGCTGTATCCCGCACACAGCAGGGTAGGCAGCGGGAACCTAGTGTTAAGACACTCCGTAAACATAAACTTGTAAATAATAAAAAGCTACACGAAAATAACAATTTCATAGCAATTACTATTAATTAGAAGAAAAGTCGACGTTGCTTTCTGTGATCTTTGAAACTGCAATCCTCTTAGGAAGTTCAACTAAATTAAAATTGCAAGAATTTTCTTTTGTATATTATAAAATACTGAGGAAGACCAATATAAACTAAACATAAAAGTTTTATTAAGTATTTTATTATGGTGAGTAGCGACGGTTGTAGGTTCAATTCAAATTTGGGGGAATGAAATGTTTTCATTTTCTGGCTTTGTCATACAGGGTGAGTCATATTGAACTTTCCGATTTCAATAAGGTGTGTATTAAAAACAAAGCGACATGCAGTAAAAATTATTTTATTGTTTGAAAGCACATAACATGCAGTTTTAATTTAGTTGGTTTTAAAAATGATATCCTGTAAATGTCCACCTCCATTGACCACACACTGCTGAAGCCTTTCCCGGAAGTTGTCCATTACTCGTCGAGTCATATTCAGCGGAATAGCATTGATTTCTTCCGTGATTGCAGCCTTCAGTTCATCGATGGTTCGGGGACGATGCGTGTACACCTTTTCCTTCAGTTCCGGCGAGGTGAAAATGTGCCTCATCACTGAAGATCAAAACAGCAGTGCGGGGGATCTGCTGAATGTCGCGGCATAAATTTGTTCGTGTGTCTAAGTCTCTAACTGTTAATTCTTGCACTACCTGAATCTTGTATGGGTGAAATTTAAGGTCTCTATGCAGTATTCTGCGGACACTACTGAAAGATAATCCTAGTGAAGCGGCATGTTTCCGAACAGAACGCCGAGGGGATTGTTGAATTGAAGCCCGCACTCTATCCACGTTTTCCGCTGACGTTGACGTCCTAATTCGGCCTTGTGGTCTTGTTTTTAATGCTGATGATGTTGCTCTAAAATTTGATACCCAATTTCTGATTGTTGGTCCAGTGGGAATGGGATCACGTCGACCAATAGCAAAATGTAAACGGAACGCACGCTGTGTTGTGATCACGCTGTATTATGCCAAAATCAGTTAAAATACTAAATTAATTTATACTACCGTTATCAACTTTTCGAACAATATTTGGAACTCTGCGTATCTTAGCCTCACCAGAGGTGCCAATTAAATATTTCTCCCCGTTGGGAATCGAACCCATAACCATCGACTGCAAAACCGCCTGGTGGATCAACCCTTTCTAACATTTCTAAAGTGTTGTACCACACGTAGAAAAGAAAATATTCTCTTAGAAAACGTTAAAAATATTTATAAATACCTAGTGAGTTTTGAACCATATGTTTTAAACGTATGTATGACTTAGTAGTCAAAGCGCTTGAACGGTTTCCATGAGGCACGGGTTGAAATCCCATATATATTAATAATCTAAACATAACTATTTTACACATTTTCTAAAAAAGTATATCTCTCTTTTACTCTTTTTCCAAAATAAAGGCTATTTCGTTTCTTGTTTCTTCAATGGACCTAGCATTATTTTCTAAATTTTTCACAAGAATCCTCTTACCAGGCCGGTGAAGTATTAAACTTGTATTGTAATTTAATTTTCATACTAAAACAATAACTTAAGTAAACTTTGTCTGTTTGTAAAATTTAAATTTTAAACTATTTTGTATTAAAATTTAAAAAGTGGAATAAATTACACAAATATATGTATACATATGGAATGCTCCTTAAAAGTTATAAAAAACCAAGGATTAGTGGCACAGTGTCTGACCGTAATCACGACGTTTCTGGGTTCAATTCTCATTCGGGAAAATAAATTACTTACTTTCCACTCTCTAGTAATAAGATTAACCGCGGCGTTGAGTTTCGCCATTCAGCAACCAATATCACGAAAATTGGGCAGTATATGAGGAGAGCCCTAATATTATATCTTCTCTCTGCCTTCTCTGCTATGAGGGATAAAAATACTATATTTAAAAAAATGAGGTACCTTCATAAAATAGTGATCGTTAAGCCGTCTGTGGAAATTGCAACGAGCCATTGTCACGTTGTCACGTATTCCCTTTCTGGAAAAAAATGCTGGCCAGAGTAAAATCTAGAAAACTTTTTCCACACTAGAATGAATGGCATGTGAGCATATTGACTTCGTTTACGAGCTTTATGGTTTTCATTCGTATTTTAGTAGAGTCGCGTTATTTATTTATTTGTTTTTTTTTCCCGCAGTTTCCCGCTTTATCCCGCATAATAGATTGGGGAAAACTAGGGCTAAGACATTCTGTTTTTAAATTTGTGTACTAAGTGTGGAACTCAGTGGTGGTCCTAGATTCCCATTAGGGGGACTGAAATATTTAAGATTTTAATTTTTCACTATAGTAATGAAGCAAAACGTGGCGTTGAGTACCGTTACTTAACAAGCAATCCCTCCAGGATTCGGCGGAAAATGGGGAACGGAGTGTCTTAACACTAAGTTCCTTCTGCCTACCCTGAACAATTAAAATAGTACTACCAATATGGAATTAATCAATAATACCAAATGCTAATATCCTTTAGACCTTGTTTATTGAAGTGTAAGTCTTGGTGCTTATCTTATTGCCTCTGAAGTTGTGTTTACCTTGCAAAGTTTATTATGAATATAAGGTGTATAAGTTTAGGTATAGCGGAAATTACAGTCGCTTTTACGTTGTACATAGTAAATCTAGAAGATATTTAGTTTTTTAGGTATTATATAATATAGAGTCTGATTTCCATTCAGTTACTTTCTCTCTAAATTACTGATTTTCCTCCCTCAGAAAATGTGTATTACATCAGATTAAAAAGAAAAAAACGGTAAAGTGCGAGTCGGAATCTCACACTGAGGCTCGTACCAATTTCAGGATGGTAGGTCAACTGGAAGTACACTGTAGACCTAATATATGAGAAATGAACCCATAACCCGTCGGCACTACGACTTACACACATCTACTCTCTCTCCAAGCTGTGAAGGCCTCTAAAATATCCATGTTATTAAAACACTGTAAAAGCCAAATGGTAAAAGCCTGCATAAAATGTACATTAAAGAAAATATTCATCATTTTTTTGTAATTTCCTTACAGTTCTCCTGTTTTTTCAACATTTTTTTATTTTCAGATAAATAGGCCATCCACGAAAAATATTTTTTGAAATTTACCCAATAGTTCCTGATATATGAATAGGGCATTCCCAAAATAATCTCAATTTTCAATTTTCCTATAAATGATATTAGTATAGTTATCAAGTTTTCTACTCTAAACGATAATAGGTTCATGAAATGTTATATTTTTATCATTAAAAGTAGGGAGTTTGTTAGCAAAGCAAGTAGGGGGTGGAGCCCCCTATTATACATATATCATAATTATATCTCATTACACAATACGTTTGAGTATTGCATTCAATGTTTCTCAATAAATGATAATACAATGAAATACTATAGATAGGATAGAATACGTACTAATTAATATATTGGATATAAATTTCCACCTACCCACAATGTTATGAAAAATGATTTTCTATACCTTTGTAAGCAGAGAGAACAGAGTTTTACGACACTTCAATCCCCACGCACAGTCCAATATCGATCGAATCGAACCCACAATCGTCGTACTTACAGTCCAACGCTTTACCACTTCGCCATAACGGCCTCTTAATATAATATACTGCTTACTATAATATACTGCTTACTTTAGATAGGATAGAATACGTACTAATTAATATATAGGATATAAATTTCCACCTACCCACAATATTATGAAAAATGTTTTTCTATAGCTTTGTAAGCAGAGAGAACCGAGTTTTACGATTTCAATCCCCACGCACAGTCCACTATCGATCGAATTGAACCCACAATCGTCGTACTACCAACGCTATACCACTTCGCCATAACGGCCTCTTAATACCTAATATGCATTAATATAATAAAAAATAAGCTCAACAAGTAAAATCTTAACTTACTAAGAGGGAAACATCAGGATATGCGTAGAAAATGAGCAATAAAATCTCCGCCTTCCGTTTCAGTATTCCGCCCGCTTCAGTGTGGAGCACTCGCAATTTGCCTATTGTTTAAACACTTGAGACTCACACATACAAATGCAACATGACAAGTGGTTGTGTACCGTTAGCATGAAAAATTAAATGCAATAAATATATTAAAATTAAATCTAAATCTATTGTTTGTGGAAAGATATTTGAATGTTATTTGTTGACTGTATAATTTTTTTTTTTAATTACTAATATATTATTTAATTAGTTCAACAATAATCAACGTCATCGTAGAGCTCCTAAAATATAATATTTTTTCCTTTTATCATTAGAGATTTGTTTATAACTAAATGTAAACTAAATGTAATAATGTAAAAACAATAATATTCAGGCAACGACCAGAAAAAATTATACAGGCTAACTAACCACAATGACCTTACATGACAGCGATCTAAAACCAAATCTTCATAAATCTATGAAAATTGAACAGTGTATCTTAACACTAGGGCCCCCTCTGCCTCTAATATGTGCGGGATACAGCGGGAAGCTAAACACTTTCACGCATACATTTTTTCTTCTGACCCTACATAGCCACCCTCACCACGGCTGAGCCGGTGGCATTGTGCCAGCGTATCGCAGATTCGCTAATAGATAGATCGCGGTGCATTCAACCCGACCCGCTACGTATTACGTTTCTATTCAGACCTTTACATTGTCCGGGCTTATTTTATTATAGTGTAGTGAATGGTTTAATGTTATTTATTAGTTAATTCTATTATTGATACCTCTGTGGTGGAGTTACAGGTAGGCAGGAACCTAGTGTTAAGACACTCCCTCCATTTTCCGCCGAATTCTGGAGGCATTTTGTTGTTGAGTGGCGAAACTTTACAACAAAGCGAAATGAAAATATGTTTTGTAAATAATTATTTCATTTCTTCAAGTGGGGATCGAACCCACAACCAGTTGTGTTGACTTGTGCCCCTTCGCCACGTCTAGCCTCGATATCTCCGGGTTTTAATGGGTCCCCTATATTTAAAACATATAAAACATTTGTGGCACAGTAGGACAGACCGTGAACGCGATTGTTGTTGATTCGATTTTCGCTTGGGGAATTTAGGTATTTTTATTTCTCCGCTCCAGTACAACAGAAATTGGCGTTGAGTTACGCCACTCAATGTCTGAATATCGTGTGGGAAGTGGAGTCTTGACAGTAGACACTTGCTATGTTTGATAAAGAAAAAGTATTTCAAAAACAAAAAAAATGAAAAAGGCAGACAGACGTCGAAAAAATACTAAAAATGTTCATATATCCTTTCAAGTACGAAACTCTAAGCCTAGTAGTTACTTATAAACATTCTCCATCAAAACTTTTATCTTCAACATATATTTTTCAGGTAGTCCGAGATTATTGGGAAGTCGGGGAAAGCGGTTCAGGTGAGTTTAGAGATATTTAATAACTCACTTTTCACACAAATCTTTGCCTTTTGAAAATTTTTCTTTTCTGTTTTAAATCTCTCTTTCACCAGATTTTCTGGAATTCTGACGCTTTGAACCATTTGCAATATTGTATCCGGTTATATGGTTACATTTAAAATGTGTAATAATCGCGAAAATCAACAATATAGCACATACGGCAGAGTAGGCAGAGAGTAACCCAGTGTTAAAACACTCCGTTCCCATTAAGTCACTTTCTTTTCCTACTTTTGAGATTTTTTTTACCATATTCATTTTCCAAGTATAATTTACGGTAAAACCCAAAGTACTTTTCAAAGCAACGATGAAATTAAAAATCATGTAGAACCATAAAAAAACCGGCTTTGTATTACACGAACACTTGTTACGGGCCTTATTAAATTCTTATGGGGAAATCAGTTTTCCCATAAGAATTTAATAAGGGTCTTTGTGGCGCAGTACGATGCCCATAAATATGGATGTAACGAGATAAGATTCGATTCTGTTCTTTATTTCGATCCTTAGACAAAATGTATGAGTATTTACCAGACTCCGGCGAAGCCCAAGAGGAGGGTTATGTTTTTAACGCATATGTATGTATGTCGGTACCTTTGTTCCCGCTAAACCAGTGAATCCTTTATGATAAATTATATTTTGTTGAATTTGTCTTCTTGGCGCGAGTATTACTGGATATAATAAATTAGTTCATGCAGTCGGGTTATTTGTTTTGTTTATAATTCACTTGTTAGCACATACTATCTAACTACGACATTAAAATAGTCTGTGTCTGGCAGTGGAAGAATCAAACTGGTGATGATGAGCTTCATCATCAGTCACTATTTTAACTTTCACCACTATCTTCAATCATTATTTTAACTTAATATACTATAATTATTTAAATACCATATTATGATACATAATTGCTGATTTCTTTTAAGCGTATATTAAAAGTATCACACATTTAAAATTTTGCCCTGAACTATTAGGTATAACAATATGAATAAAATTAAAAGATAATTTAGACTAAATATATTTTTATTTATTTGAAATTTTATATATTTGAACTTATCGTTATAATCTAGGCGTTAAAATTTACTGTCTAGCTAAGAAATACTCTAAGAATAAGAACATCTAGATTACCGTATATTAATGGGAAACTTAATGAGAACGGACTGTCTTAACACTACATTTCCAGATTCCCTCTGTTACAAACGGGATACAGCGTGAAGCTAAAAAAAACTAAAAAAAAATCTAAGTAATATTTCAACGCTGAACCCTAATTCGATATCCATTTGAATTAAGCGTCTACTAAACTATTCCTCGACTAAGTATGTAGACAATGTAATAATGATAAATGTTTCTTTAAAACGAGTATTACAAGGAAAATGCATTTCAAGATGGCGTATAATTTATGTTCTCCATGTGAGAATACGTTGTTAAAGCACATTTTGCATTTTAAATGGTTCAAACAGACATACTCTATGTAAATTACAAGAACTGGAGTATGTATTTGGTTTATGGTTTAATTATTAATGTAGTGTTTTAGCTCTATAGTGGTGCAGTGGTTAATGAGTCTAGGTTTATAAGTCTTTGCATATTTATTCAGTTGTTATAGCAATTTTTTAAGATACGTTTAAGTTCTTGATAAAAAATATTTATTTTCAGCTTCTCGCTGTATTTCGTACACAGCAGGAAAAGCAAGGGAAAATTTCGTACTAAGATTCGGTTTACCACGCACCGCCCAATTTACAAGACAGCATGTTGAGCTGCGTAACTCAACGCCGCGTTTTATCTTTAGAGTGAAGAATAGAAAATAAATTTTTAGTCTCCCGAGTGCCCTCGGACTCTCAAACACAGAGACAGTGTAATTCCACGCTATATAGCAGAATAGGCAACCTAGGAACTTAGTGTTAAGACACTTCATTTCCCCACTTTTTACTGAATTCTGGAGGCATTGGGTATTGAGGAAAGGAGGAGGAAATGAAAATATTAAATATTTCATTTCCTCGAGAGGGAATCGAACTCACAACCTGTCACCTTTATCAGTTAGTTTCAATATATTGATATTTCCTTCATAGGAATGAACAGAGAGAGAGAGAGAGAGCAGAGTAGTCCATCTCTGTGTATTTGTATGTCGTAAGTTCGCTCAGATAAACTAATTCCATATATCCTACGAAGAAATCGTATATACACACATTGCACATCCAAGACACCGTCAATTCTGTTACCGGCTGCAATACGTACATACCTTCCGTCTCTACTAAATATACTTCCTAGATATACCACTTCAGTCAATGGTTCTAATTAGGTTCACTTGTTAAAGTTAACATTTGAAGTGGATATAATTATTTACAATACTAAAAATCTAATTTTTTTGCAAAATTGATAACTAACAAAATTTGAAATTTTTAAAAGCTCCCAACCTACAATATTAATACCTCATATTGATAAAGTGCTTATAGCTTTTAAATTGGTAATCCGATTTTCATAAAACATAGCTAATAACTACCAATACGAACAAGGCTGTCAATTAAAAAAAACCGCACACAAAACGGTTCATCAATTCAGGAGCTACAGTGTCACAGACAGACAAAGGCACGTCAAATTCCTCCTTTTCCGACATCGGTTAAAAATAAACCTAAAAAGGCACTTAATAGTTCAATTTCATCACTATACGCTTTACTTTGTCCAGTCAATTAACTTAGCTAATTAGAATTTCCATCAGTACTCGTATAAACAGTTGGTTTGATGGCCCCTATATTTTAATTTGTGCCTCTGTTTGTTTTGTTTTGTTTGCCTTTCGCTCGTGCGATTGACATAGATCGAAACGTAAATTGGTAGTGGCGTTGGAAAGAATAATTGGGGAAATATTCTTTTTTTTGCTGACGCACTCAGCAGGGTAGGCGAGGCAACCTGGGAACCTAATGTTAAAACACTTCGTCCCCATTAAGACATTTCCATTCCCAACCGAATTCTGGAGGCTGGACTAAGTGGTGGGATTCAACGCAGCTTGGCCTCGTTATCATAAATTATATATTTTTTAAATTATATTCCGTTCCGCTCCCTGTGGAAAGTGGGTTTTAGAAAAGATACTAGTAAATACTTTTTGAGAAAACATATACAGGGTGGAATTGACAGCGCCACTTTAAATGAAACCACAGTTTTAACTACTCTATAAAAGCTTAATATAATTCGGAAAAAAAAGAATTCTCAAAAATGAAAAAGTTTTTTTTTCAAACAAAATAAATAATAAAATTATCGTTTTAAAATAAAACGCCATTTGTAAAGTATAACATAGGCACGCACACACTGACCTGTCAAAGCGGCAACGTCGCATACGTATGTGTGCGTGACACGAAATACAGGTATGGATAAAAATCGTGAAATGAAAAAAAAATCCTACGTCCAAACCGTTGAGGTACCTTGATTATTTTTTTTAATTCTGGGTTTGAAATATTTTACCCTATATACAGTTTCAGTAAAAGAAGCGCTGCCTCTTCCACCCTGTATAAATTTGAATATAGTGATATAACTCTCCGTAGTGTAGGGATGTCACATTACGGTGATATAAAAAATAATATTTAATATTAAACAAAGTACTGCTCCCCAAGGAAAAGGAAATCATCATCTATATTAAAATGATACTGCACGTAAATAACGCAGCATCTGTCCCTGACGTTTCCACGACAGCCGAATTGCTTAGAAGATCGTCTTATCCTTATAGGGTGAGATTCAAATTTGATTATCTGTAGGCATTCTCAACCCTGAGAAAACACTTTCTCAAGGTTGAGAATGGACTATCTATCTATACTAATATAATAAAGCGGAAGAGTTTGTTTGTTTGTTTGTTTGTTTGAACGCTAAGATCTCTGGATCTACTGGTCCGATTTACATTGTTTTTGTTTTGTATGAAAGCTGCATTCTTCAGAAGTGCTATAGGCTATATACTATTACATTACACATATGTACTAATAAATTAAAATACTTTCTAATTTGACATGCAATTTATTCTGCCATCTTAATAACAACCGTCGCGTCGCTACGCAACCGCTACCGCGACATTTTGATATTCATCCTTATGAAAATAAATATAATAGTCACTTTTAGCTTTTTATCTAGATTGAAATTATAGTTTACTGTATTACATTCTAATAAATAATTAAGGAGATGTCACTGATTCGAAATGACCTAGCCTTCGGGCGGCATAGTATGAGTATGACCGACGCGAAAATATTCTTATAGTTCAAGCAGGCGTAGCCGCGTCCGGGTCCACTAGTTCTTCATAAAGGTACATTTATAAAAATGTAAATTGTATGACGCAGTACAACAAAACCCTGCTTACTTTACTAGTGTTGTAGAGAATGTAAAGTTTATGAAACTGAACCAACTCATAGATTGGATATCCGTAAGAACTGAACTCACAGTTACTAAAGCCGAACTCTAAAATTTTCATCCAAAAGTTAACAGCAAAAGTTTCTCTTTTGAGAACGGAAATTAGAATGTTTCGGTTGATAAGGATCGCCTTTTTGTGGAAAATACCCGTAGCGCCTAAAGTATATCTTTTCTTTTTAGCTTCACTATTTATACCGCATATAGTATTGTTTAGGCAAAGGGAACCTATTCTTCCCCACTTTCCGCCGAATTTTGGAGGCATTGCGTGTTGACTAGCGGAACTCAACGCCGGGTTTTTGCCTTGGTGCTAGCGAAGAAATAAAATATTAATAAATAATTGCTCATTCTCCCGTGGGAGGATCGAACCCACAACCTGTCGCCTTTACAGTCAGACACTTGTGCCCCTGCACCACGACTGGTCTGAAAGTGAAACTCACATTAACAACGTAGGCAAGCTAGCCTACAGGTAAGGTAGGTAACTCATCAATACAACGGAATCAGGTCATCGCTTACCCTAGCTCCCGTCGGAGATTGATTTGCCGTCTCCATTTACACTGAAATAAAACAACGGGATTATTCAATTGAGTTATTATTTAGAGATACAGTCATCGTTTTGTAACTGATAAAGCAGTGACATGATAAATTTTAAGCCTTTTGGTTGTTTTTGATTCAAATTTTAATGAAGAAAATGCTTAGATATCACAGATTGTTATTAAATTTACTATGGCCCAGTGGAAAGCGTCATCACAGTCGTTAAGGTCATAGGTTTCCCTGCTGGAAGAATTATTTCCGCAACTGAACACGAATTGTCTCGCAAATAGGAGAGTAAATAAGGAATGGAGAATTTTAAGTAATAACTGCTTCCTAATCAGTTGTGCAGAAAAATAGATACAGCATTAAGCTAAATATTTCCCAAATACTCCAGCGGTTTTTGCTCAGAATATAATTCCAAAAATCCTTTATTTCATACCTACTAAAAACAAAACCAGCTTAAATATAATAAACATTATAAATTTTCATATTTTAGCGGTTTTGAATCCACACGAAACAGATTACGTCTAAAAGGTATCGCAAAACTTTACTAAAACCCAAAAGGATCAAAGTTAAATGGATATAAGTGGGAGGTGGAAATTCTAAATACTTGTATAGTGCTGGCCTTTATACAAAAGTATTTATTGTGCTTTATTAAGAAGTTTGCTTGTACTGAAATAATAGCAATCATAATCCTTTAGCTTAGTGTTATTTTAGCTTTCTGTACTCCGTATACAACGGGCTGATAGAGACAGCAAGGAACCTTGTTTTTCATTATCATGAGGAAATCCTTTCACGACTACGCCACCAGAATGGCGACTCGAATAGGTTATGTGGGACTCATGAACCGACAGATGTAGACCGTCCACACTACGTACTAAAACCTCACGGTGCTCCTCCTCGACTGCCACAGGCCGGGACGACGGGAGCCAAGCATTCTTCCATAACTCCTTAATTAAGAGTCTAATAACAAGGAAATTTTCATTTTAAGCTAGTATTTTTTGAGATTAGTATGTTCAGCCAAAAAAAAAATCTTCAGTTCTATAATCGTGGTAATGATTTACTTATAAAAAAATAAATGTAACAAAAACAAATATAATATGAAATACAAATAAAAAAATATATAAAAATTTAAGAAATAATTACACGAACTGCTAGACATTTACTATACGCAAGGGTAAAATCATACTTGCCTAACAAGAGCCATTAAACTGTCTCAAGGTGAGAAGCGTAGACTACAGTGCTTTTAAAAAATATATTTTTTATTTTATGTCATAGCGATGTAGTTTTAGCTCGTTGCGTTCCACCACTCAACACACAAAAGAAAGTGGAAACGGAGTGTCTTAACACTTGGTCTCATCTGGCTAACCTGCTGACTACAACTACTCTACTTTATAATTACGCCCAAATACAAATGAAAAATATAGATACATGGAACATGAGAAACTAGTGTTCAGACACTTCCGTTCCCCACTTTCCACCGAATTCTTGTAGTATTTCATATCGAGGGCCGGAACTTAACGCCGCGCTTTACCTCAGTACAGGAGCGAGGAAATGAAAATATTAAATACTTCACTCCTCTATTGGGAATCGAACCCACAGCCGTTCATTTCCAGTCAGACTTCAACTATTCAGTACTCATTAAAATACCATATTTCATAGAATGCCGCGGTCAAGTTTCTCATCAATATGATATTTTCATTTATTCACCGGCCACAATATCATCTGGTACTGACACGACATACGACAGGTGGAATTTGTTATACTTTCAGACTTTTCTATATAATAAATGTATTTTTTAAAATAAGTTGAAATAAGTAAAGGTAAGTTTTTATTAAATATTTTTTAAGGCGGTCTCATTATAAAACGCAGCGGCTGTGGGTTCAATTCCCACTTAGTGGATTTTTTTTTTCATTTCGTGTCTCGTGCGGTTGTGTAGTGCGGCGCTGAGCTCCGCTACTCAACACGTAATGTCTTGAAAATAAGGCAGAAAGGAAGAGACATAGTGTCTTAACAAGGTTCCGTTTACGATAAAGCGTGAACTTAAACATTTTTTTTTAGATACATAAGAAACCGGGTTAAACAGATGGAACCTGAGAACCTAGTGCTGAGACAACCCGTTTCCCAATAAGACAATTCCGTTCTTCCACTATCTGCCAAATTTTTGAAGTATTGCAGGTTGAGAGCGAAACGTAGAAATTTAAATGTTATATACGAGTATATTAAAATATTTCATTTCCAAGAGTAAGAATCGAACCTACAACTGTCGTGTTTACAGTTGAACGCGTATACTCATTTTTTATTCATTTAGACTTGATTTAAAGACATACATTTTGGATTTCTTATTCGATAGTTTTTTCTAATTAGATCCTATTTTCATAAATGTGTGAACCTAATGTTAAGACACTCCGTTCACTTTCCGCCGAACTTTTCGAGACATTACCTATTGAGTGGCGGTACTCAACGCCGGACCGCCGCCTTGGTGACAGAGCCAAAAAAAAAAAGAAATTATTAATAATAATATGTATATATAGAAGTTATAATAATTAAAAAAAACTTTAACATTATTAAATCAACTCAGTCACTAGTGTTAAAACATAAAAGCTAAACCCGTCAAACGTTTCATTAAGCCTAAGCGTATTCACGTTCGTAGCTCTTTGATCTCCTAACAAACGATACACTACAGCTTAAACCTACATACGAGTATACCTCGTACTTTGCAAATACCAATTAAATTAAAAGGTTTTTATATTGAGTTCTGTTGACAGGTTTTTATGAATGTTATTTGTTTTGAGAGGCCCTAGTGGCTCAGTGGGTCTGTAAACGCTACAGCTAGGGCTGTGGGTTCGATTCTCTTTTCGGTGGAATCAATTATTTTCATTTTGTTAATTCTACACCACAATTAACATGGTCAACATGGTCTACCAACGACGAACTCGCAAATTGACTAGGTGGAGCTCAGGATATACCTTCGAAAGGGCTCTTCTAGTCCCTCAAACACCATAACATCTAATTGACATCAATGAGGACACTACTAGCCCTCAAGATAACCGAATATTTCCGAAATATTCTGTAGGCATTGCGTGTTGAGAGGCGGAACTTAACGCTGCGCCTTACCTAGACACCAGAACGAAGAAATGGAAATATAAATATTTAATTTCCTCGAGTGGGGTTCGAACCAACAACCAGTCGGTTTACAGTCACACTTTAACCTATACAAATAGGTCTAGGCCTATAGAAATCTCTCTCTTTCTCTCTATCTGTATCTCTCTCCTACAATTACTCCTTATTATAATAATATCGCATGACCTTTATTAATAAAAATAAAGATAAACACCACCCTAAGCGGATTGTTATCATTTTTAAAAGAACACAAAAGAAACCCGAAGGAGAAATGCCTAAAGGAAATATTCGGCCTCGACGGCGAATATGACTTTCAGACATTTTATCCAAACAAAAGGCTGTTCTGGATGGAAGTTATTTAATAAGTAACATTTTTAGTTGGAAATTCCGCTGAAGGTGAAGTCTTCTTGGTTTTCAACAGCACTTTGAAGCGTAAAGTATGAGAATTAAATATTTTATTA
>JAEBDU010007915.1:0-10864 GCA_016802625.1 Heliconius numata | reverse complement strand
ATAAATGCTTGAAATTCCTAACTTATCTATATCATTGAAACTTGGCGCAGGCGAGTGTTCAATAAAAAGTTTTAATCTATCTTGTCCGGTCTTGGTCTGATCGTTCAACTTTTAGGGGCGGTATTCCGAACACGTATGCAATTACCGTTCGATATCGATATAACGGACGCTATTACGTATATCTTATAATTATATTTTTCGGCTGACTGACTGACTGTAAAAAAGATGATTGTGGGTTTGATTCCCACTCGGAATATTGAGATTATAGTCTTGTAAGTCCCCGCTCCAGTAATGCGGCGTGAGTTACGCCACTGAAAATATAATGTGAAAAAAAAATGAGGGAAAGTATGGAATAGATTGTCTTAACACTAATTCCCCTTTGCTTACCCTGCTATGCCGAAATCGTGAAGCAATTTTTTTATTCAATTTTACGCTTTACGCACGGAAATAATAATCATTTCCCCATGTACGTACGTACGAATAAGTTCAAAGTTCAAATTTAATCAAAATCGGTTTAGTATTTTTAGAGGTATCGAAGCAATCACGATGCTCAGTGTATAATACACTGTATTATACACTGAGCATCGTGATTGCTGTATTTGTATGTATATAAATAATAATATTTACATTTATAAATAATAATATTTATATCCGTACATTTTCTATCGTCAATTAAAAAGAATTTAAAGTCATTTTTTTAATTACTATTATAATTGATACACAAACGATCTAATGTCAACCTTCTTTTTCATATAAAGAATTTAATATGTCAGTCAAGATTTTAATTAACAATTATTAGCACTCCAAACACCACTTCACGTCAATCACATCATGCAAACATTTTAATACGTGTACATTTTATGTACTTAGTCGTAAGAAACATCAATAAAATATAATTAAGTGCTCACGTTCAGGATTGGTCGTTTAATTAAATTTATATGGGCTTTATGTAATGGAGTGACATCGTAATTACTTAAATTGGTGCTATTACGCTTTATATGATATGATACCTGAGTAGAAAACCTTCCCAGTACAATTTAATACAACATTCTTCTTGGCTTCAGGCAGAGGGAACCTGGGACAGAGTGTTAAAACACTCTGTTTACCCATTAAGACACTTCTGTTTACCCAAGAAAATTGTTGATTGATGTACTGATGTACAACAGAGTTAAGTCCCCCGAATAATAATCTTAATGTATGTATAATTGTTAATAATTGTTTTTTTGGCATCACGCGGTATTCCGTAAATAGCAGGAAATTAGGTTTAAGGAACCTAGGAACCTAGTGATAGGGTTCTTCCATTTTTCACTTTCCTCCCTATTATTGCGACGCATCTTGAGTTGTATTTAGATTAAAATTTCCATTTCTTCGCTCTGGTGTCGAGGCAAAATATTTTTCTTTCATTTTCACTATAAACTAGATATTGATTTCTGATCTCAACCACTATCAGAAATAATTTGACCAAAAGAACAAAGCTTAGCTTAACTTATGAAATATCAATATCGATATCTTTGGACGGATAATGAAAATTTAAACCATCTCCTATAACATTATTTCGAATGATTGAAATTAATAGTAAAACCGCAGGAATGTTAGCTTGGCGGGTATTTGTGTAACAAAATGCCTTAATAATTATTATTAATATATCTAGCTATTGATAATTTTGTGAAATATTGATTTAGTTACATAACAATCTACTTAAGCTAAATCAACGCCTTTGTGGCTTAGTTCCTACTCGTGTTTGACTTAAAGTAACGATTGTAAGTTCAAAATTCAATTAAGCTTTTCTTTATATTTATATGAGTAGGTACTGAGACCAGTGGAAGGGAATAAAAGTGTCTTATTGCTAAAAGAGTGTCTTAACACTAGTTTCCCAGGTTCCCTCTGTCTACTCTGCTAAGATACTGTCCGTTACCATTAAGATCCTTCTCTTCCCCACCTTTCGCTGAATTCGGGATACATTACGTGCGGCGGCGGCGGATCTCAACTCTTTGCCTCGTTACCAAAGCAAGAAAATCAAAATATTAAATATTTCATTTTCTCCAGTGGGAATCGAACTCACAACCTGTCGTGTTTACATTCACACGCTTGTGCTCCAGCGCCACCACTGATTTCTATGATGCGTCGATGAAAGTTAAATAATATAACTTATATAACTTCACATACAAGCTTATAGATAGTAATCTAACTAATTTAACACGTTTTCTAATATTATATACAGTTTCCTGTATTCTCCCTCCAAGAAACTTATCCTGTACTTCCTAATGGATGAATCCTGCAATGCAATCCGAAAGGGAGCATTAACTATATCGTTTGAAAATTTATACGCTCTCATATATTTCACAGATAAATTCCTAGGATCTTCTCCTGAGATCTGAACACAATGCTGCACTAATTACATATTCAACAGATTGAAATAGAACTTTGTTACTCGGATATCTTGTATCGTTTAAAGGTATTTGAAATTGTAAGGTTTTAATAATTAATTATTACTAAATGTTCAAAATTGTAAAATTTATCATGAAACGTCGCACCGAAATTATTGATACGTAAATAAAAGTAATTCATAATCTCGAGTGGGATCGAACCCACAACCATCACGTTTACACACATACGAGTCATAAGCACCTCATTATTTATATAGAAAAAATTTTTTTTTAGGTTCACGCTGTTTCCCGCACATACCAGGGTAGGCAATGGGAACCTAGAAAACTAGTATTAAGACACTCTGTTTCCATATCCGGTTCCCACTTTCTGAAATCTACTGAATTCTGCTTTGCTTTGCATTGCTTGTTGATATGAGGAACTTCAGCCGCAACATTTTTTCATGTAGAAAATAGAAAAAAAGTTTTTATAAAACATTTACAAAATCAGTCTACAAAATGGGGGTTCTATTACGGGCCCTATTCTTTTTAATATATCCCCGATTTTTACCCTTTGCATTTAAAATAATACTGTCACGCGCGATATTGTACGTGATGCGCGTGACTTTAGTAGATCATGTTTGAAAATTCCACTCGCTAGAACATTTTTTATTATAGTCCAATAGGATTGAAGCTGATTTCAGATTTAGATATTACTCTTTGCACGATGTATTTTCAAATATCGTATTTATTCTTCATATATATTTTAAAAGGAGACTTAAGCGTGCACTTGGGTCGCAAGTTCCAGACACTACTTCGAGTTCATCGCTTTACAAATGGACACCTGTGATAAATATAAAAGCTTAGTGTCATATAAATGTTAATTAAATTAATTAAGGCCGTCGTGGCTCAGTGGCGTGTCACTGTAAAGGTGAAGGTTTCGGGTTCGATTCCCACTCAGGAGAATAAATTGTAATTGGTTAATAATATTATCATTTCTTTACTTTGGTAATAAGGCAAAGCACGACGTTGAGTTCTGCGACTCAACACGCAATGCCTCTAATAAATTCAGTGTCATTCCTCTAATTAAAGCAGAGGGAACGTAGTGTGTGAGAACGGAGTGTATTAGGTGCCCTTTGCCTACCATGCTATTTTTGTGATACAGCGCTAAATGAAATGCCTATATTTTGGTTTGGTTATATAGTTTACTAGCGGCCCGCTCGCGGTTTCACCCGCGTGAACTATGTTATTATTAATTTCTGTCTCCATGGCTACGTCCTAGTGACGTCTATGCAAAATTTGAGACTCCTAGCATTTGTAGTAACGAAGTTTCATACAAACTTTCGACCCCAAAAACAACCCCTTAGAAGTCGAATATTGCAAATTCCCGCCTTAGCGAGCACCTACGTCCTATAAGTAACTCCTATGCAAAATTTCAGATTCCTAGCACTTGTAGTTTCTGAGATTTCGTGATGAGTGAGTGACCTTTCGATTTTATATATATAGATAAAGAAATCTAAGGCTTATATAAAATTACAATATTTTTCTCTTAAGGAAAATGTTTAAGGATATGTCTATATAACAAACCCCCCCTAATTACTTAAGTGTAGACACATAACAATAAAAACTCGGTTTTTCCTTATTTAAGTATATAGTCTATCTATCTGCAGAGTTTCAGAACCGTCAAGCCAGAATGGTGTAAGCGGAAGATTTAAAGACAGTTTTTATTTAAAACAAGAATTACTGGCGCAGCGGGATAGCGTGTGACTATAAACAGGATTTGAATTTAAGCCCAATGAGGGTTAAAATATTCTTACCCCCATATTGGCTAGGTCCTATATAGGGATAAAAATATTTTTATTTCTCCGTACTGGTCCCTGGAATATAATAATATTAAATAACTCAGAATCTTGATCCAGTTAAGTTTACTCTACTGAACGACATTTACTCTACTGAAATGAAAATAACTCACTTCCGAATAGGAATTGAACCCACCACCATCACGTTTATGCTGCCGTCAATTGCTGCGCCGTAGAGTCTTACCACCAAAGCTACTACATATAAAATCAACATAGAAAATACATTTTCCCTAAAAAAATCTTGCATTTATTTCTTCATATATTTGCCTTTGTACCATTGGTACATTTTCTTTGATCTCGTTAGGATAAAGACAACAGGGTTAGGTTTCCTCGCCTCGTAAAGACGTTGCAAGCACAAATACTATAATATATTGTATATGTATATAATATACTGCAGTATACATGATTTTGCAAAGGAAAATGTCTAAAGCTTTATTAACGCTTCTATGTAATAAATATTGCTTGTAATAATTATGATATAACGTCATTTATTTTTAATCAATACAGCTAAGCTACGGCGTTGAGTTCCGGTACGTCTAGAAATTGAAAAGTAAGAAATAGGCACGTAGACACCGTAGCCTTTTGCGTCCCCTTCTCTATGGCTAAATTCCTAGGGATTAGATTAGGTTAGGTTAGTTATTAATATAAATATTAAATTAATTATTGGTTTGACAGTCAATTCTGATGCTTGTTAGTTTGGAGCGTGAAAGCTACACTAGGTTTTTTTTAGCTTCACATTGTATCCTGCATACATCACAGAAAATATAATAATTCCCCAAAATTAAAAAAATGTATAATAATTCCCCTAAATGGAATTCGAACCATTGTGTTTACATGTAGACGCTGTTTTACTATGCCACGAGCAAGTAATGTGTATGTTAAACTAAATTTAGCAACTTTTGTAAATAAATTATGTCGTCACAGTAACGGTAGGGACAAGTTGAACTATTCTAATTGTGTCCAAATCCCACCCTGAGGAGCATTTATTTTCCCGGGTCTAGCTAGACAAATGCGGTGTTATGTTACGTATACGGTTAAATTGCTTCAAATGAACTAATTATGGAGAATTAAGTAATGTACTATATTATAATTTTACATACAGTTATGGAAACAAAAAATTAAATATTTTTGTTTTTTTTAGAACGCTTCATAACGCCAAACTAAGATGAAGCGGAATTTAACGCCGCATTTTGTCTCACCAAAAAGTAAGAAACAGACCTCCGTTTCTTACTTTTCGTTTTTCTACTGTCGGAATAATAGGTTCCCAGGTTCCTTCTGTGTACCATGCTATATATTTATCAAAGTGAGATGAAACAATATCTAATGTACATTTAGAGGTTATTTTAGAAATTACCTCAAATTACTATTTACACTACAACTTTATAGAAATTATAGCTTATTTTTAGTAATTTTAGCAATTGAATAATTTTTATTGAAACTAAGTATTATTGAAACTATTCTATTTTACTTTATACGTACCTAATAGTACAATATTCAAAACAACCCGTATATGAAACACATTTTCTGTTTCCCAAATGATTTCCCCAAACGTATTTCTTTATATACATTTCTGCCCTGTGATACAAACTACTACTTTCAGATCCTTTTGTCTCTTTGTGCCTATTAGAACGCCATTAGCGGTGTAGAAATAAAAGGGACTCGTTCTTGTAGTAAATATATAAATACATATGTTCCATGAAACTGTACATATATAAAGTGTGTATGTAAAGTATATTGAGGCTAATCGCGGCGCAGGGGCACAAACGTGACAGGTTGTGGGTTCGATTCCTACTGGAGGAAATTAAATATTTATTATTTTCATTTCTTCACTCTGGCGTCGAGGCAAGACGCGGTGTTGAGTTCCGCGATTCAATTAATTGCCTCCGGAATTCAGCGGATAGTTGGGAGCGGAATGTCTTAACACTATGGTCTATCCTTCTCTCTGCTTATTCTTTTTGCTACATGCGGGCTACAGCGGCATGCATATATGTGTATACACAAGGTAAAGCTTCGTGATTTTTGTAGTGTCCATATATTACAAAGTAATAGATATGTATTTGTAACTTAATATGAAAAATAGGGTAAATATTCTAAATAAGATACTTTTATAGCTTTAAACAAATTAAATCAATATAATGAAAGATTTTATATCTAACTGACCGAGAAGCTATTGGTTCTCCCGGAAGTAAAAGCATTTCCGTAAAACGTAATACAGTCAGTTTAAGTCTCTCAATTAATAGTAGTTTAAGTTTTCTTACATAGATAATATATTGATCACAATTTCCCTTTTCTGTATTGCTTTGTCTATTTTTATTACATGCGGTGAAAATTTTCATTTCCATTTTGAACAAATATGATTAAACGCGACGGTTGTGGCTTCAATTCCCAGTTGACAAAAAACGAAACGGAACGAACCTGTCTTAACGGGAACGGAGTGTCTTACCACTAGGTCCTCAGATTTCCTGTGCCTACTCTGCTGTACGCGGGTTACAGAGTGAAGGTAATGAAAAGAAAATATATAAAAATAATATAAGACGACACTAAAAAATATATATCTATTAGTAACAAAATATAAAATTTCTGAACTGCCGAACTATACATAATAGGTGAACGATTCTCACTCACGCGATGTAATTTCTATTACAGAGACGTAGGCTTCATTCAAATACGATGGATTAGGACTTGTCAAGTCCAATGTTTGTGGGTTCGATTTTTGCTTTAGGGAGTATATTATTTTAATTTCCACACTTTTTTAAGACAGAACACGTTGTTGCTCCAATTTATTTTCGTGTAAGGTGGAGGGCGGCATATTTTATATAACTTTTTGAGTAAATTTCTATTTCTATTCTTCTCCCAAAGTCATACTTATCTAAACACACCAGAGAAATGATAATATTAATAAATATTACACATTTCATATGCCAACATGCAATTTATTTCTATGCCTACACCACTGTGGATACTGAGCGAAGCTAAAAAAAATACCTAAAATGGATTCGAATCTACTTCCATCCTATACAAAGACATATCTACAGTAGTTTTATAATTTTATTAAATAATAAACTCACTCAATTACCACAAACAAATATAAAGCTCAAAGTTCTTAGTAAGTTGTTAGTCATTTCAAGCTTGATTAAGCTCGAATAGTGGGAAAGTAGTAAAAGAAAATTTAAAACAAGCCATAAATTCCTTTAAGTGCCAATATTGTGTTCGGAATCGCCTCAAAAGTTTGCTTTGGAAAATAAACGTGCAAGTTTAACGTCAACGTTAATGGAGGGAGTAGAAGAGAGATATAAGAGTTTAGTTCTTAGATTTTTATTCAGTTTCACGCTGTTTGCTGCTTATAGCAGGGAGGCAGAGGGAACCTTGTGTTTAGAGGCTTTGATTCTGCACGCTCTGGTCAATTTTGAAGAGATTGTGGAGACAAGTGGCGGAATTTAAAGTTGCCCTTCTTCTTTTCACGATGCGAGGTAATGGTAATTATACATTCCCTCGAAAATCGAACCTACATCCGCTGTGTTTATATGAATTTTTTATATTATTTTATATACGTTATCCAATATAATTCAATATCTTCAAAATAAACTTAAAGGTATTCATAAGGTTAAAATTGAAACGTTAAGTCAAAGTTGCGTCGAGCAGTTCCCATCGTCACAAAGTGAATCGAAAAACTACTATGAATGAATAATACGGAAATTCAGGGTCCAAGCTGGAAAAACAGCTTTTGTATTTTGGAATTTGTATAAGCTTATCTTTATTCCTTTTTTATTTCTAAAGCTGAGTGTTTGAGATTGCTGTGGGTTCAAATTTGTTTTAGGGATATAATAGTTGTATTTAATTTATTTTTATATTCCCGCTAAGTAAGTATAGGTCAGCATTTAGTCTGTCACTCAAAACGTCTTAAAAGTTCAACGAAAAGTGGGAAACGGTGTGTACTATCTTTAGATTCTTTCTGCCTAGTCTGATATACTATCTATTTTTCAGCTTCACGCTGTATCCTGCACACAGGATGGTAGGCAGAGGGAACCTAATGTTAAGACACTCGGTTCCCCACTTTCCGCCGAATTTTTTAGACATTGTGTGTTGAGCGGCGGAACTCAACGCCGCAGTTGCCTCGATACCAGAGAAATATAACTTTGTATGACTTTTATAAGCACTTTTGTATCAAATAAAAGTCAACAGTTGCTCTTTTCAATGCAGAGAATACAATTTTATTGCTTATAATACAATAATACAATGGAAACTATTCTGCATGAAATTCAAATGATCTTAATTAAAAATATTTAGATCCATTAAATATTCTTGGATGGTATAATAAGCTTTTCTAATCAACGTTGCTTTTACAGTTATTTTTAATTACTACACTGGTAAATTGAAAACACATTGTGAAATAATATTGTAGATACGTATAGACAGAGAGAGAAAGAGAGAGAGAGAGAGAGAGAGAGTGGAATTCAACACCGCATTTTATCTTACCAGCGCGGGGAAATTAAAAAATCCATTCGCTTACAGTGTCTAAGCCTTCAAATATTATAATAAAAAAATCCTCAATCAATAAATAATCTAAATAATAATAGTTAGAAAAATTGCAACGGTCAGGTTATTACAGTAGTAGGTAGGGTATCGCTACCGAGTCGAGTCGAGTCGAGTCATAAAACTACAGGTGAATCCCCCAGACCGGCTTTTGTTTGTACGTGAACCACGTTTTATTATCATCCCTGAACAAATGTTTTGTTTTAGTAGATATGTTATTTGTTTATGTATAAGTATTAACTTTCACTAAAAATGTGATAAGTAATTTTGTTACAAAAACAATTGTAAGTCTGCTATGGAAAGAGGGGAATGGAAGCGTCTTAACACTAGGTTCCCAGGTTCCCTCTGTCTACCACTAAGTGCGACACATCGGGTTTACACTTTTTCTCGTAAAGCGTAGGCTGTATTTTCTAACATTTATACAATATTCATTTATAACAAAATTTAAATCTGTCGTAAAATTTAAATTAAAAATTATATCTGTCGCTTTGCCTGTGTGTTTTGTATATGCTAATCTCAAGAATAGCTTGACCGATTTAAATGCAGTTTTCACTATTGTATTTTGGCTAACTTTCTTTAATATTTAGTTTTAGCTTCATTTCAATCGCTTCATAAATAAACAATTTATGTAAATTTTATTAATAAACAATTTATATTTTGTTCGATGTAACTGCTAAAATTTAAAGACGATAGTAATTCAAATGAGTAATTAATAAGTGTCACATTTCGGCGAAAAGTGGAGGGTGTTTTAACAGTAGGCTTCATCTTCCTACTCTGCTATATGTTATACTAGCGGACGCGCGCAGCTTCGCTTGCGTATTTAAGGGTGAATTGTAATAACCCATGAAACATGTGTTCAATGAAATATTTTTAAGAGTCTAAATTTCTAATTTTATAAAAATCGGTGGTGATTTAATGATTTTTCCATACAAACTTTCAACCCCTTATTTGCACCCTTAGGGGGAGAATTCTAGAAAACGATGAAACACATGTTCAATTAAATACTTTTAAAAATCTAAATTTCAAATTTTATAAAAATCGGTGTTAATTTAAATTTTTTTCCATACAAACTTTCAACCCCTATTTCACCCCTTTAGGGTTAAAATTTTTCAAAATCCCTTCTTAGTGGATGTCCAGATTACGAAAGAAAACATCTGTCCAAATTCAACGTTTCTACGCACAGCGGTTACGGCTGTGCGTGCGTCTTACCTCAGTCAGTGAGGACAAGTCCTTTTATATATATAGATTATATACAGCGTGAAGTTGAAAAACAAATTGTATAGTTCAAACGGGTGAAGTCACGAATGGGACGCTAGTATAGCAACAAATAGAAAAATAACTGTAATATTTTTATTTATATTTGAAAAGCTGTCGATTTATGTACCTATCTTATCTATCTTTAGTACCTAAAACGTATAATTAACGGCATGTGGGGGCGTTCTTTATGCTGACTTCTTTTGATACGAACCGATGGTTCAGAGGTCGCGGCCTTTGATGTATGATAAATAGACATTTATAGTAGACTTATAACATTTACTACTAGTATGTCAGGGTCAGTCAAGATGCAGGGGCACGAGCGTGCAGTGCACGAGGTTGTGGGTTCGATTTCCATTCGAGGAAATTAAATTTTTAACATTTTCATTTCCTCGCTCTGGCAACAACACTAAAGCCGCTTTGAGCTTGAAATTTATACGTTATTATTATATTAATAGAATAAACAAAACTAAATAATCATAAGTAAAACGTTTATTAATTTTTGACAAGTACCTATATGAAAATTAGCATAAAATAAATTAAACTACATATGTTCAAAAAAAATTAGAAGATTTAGATTAAAAAAATCCATTTTACTTTTTTCTTGATCTATACAAAAACTAAACTTAATTAAAAAATATTATCAATAACAATTTAAGACTAAAAAAACCAAAGTTGGTAAAAAATAATCAAAATACATTAATCAAAAACTCAAATTCATAGCGTCTTCTTGATTCATAGATAATTCTTTTAGCAACGATTGTTGTTCAGCAGAATTGCAAGATCTTAGACTGGATACTCCACAGGACCTGTTCCTATGGAGAGGAGGTCTCCCTTTTATCCTTCCTTCGAACC
>JAEBDU010007913.1:0-28826 GCA_016802625.1 Heliconius numata | reverse complement strand
GGGATTTGTTTATAGTCATTGCGAAAGCAAGCCGTACTGGAAACTGTCTTTTAAGCTCGAATGGTATGTCAGTCGAAATCATTGGGATGCCCCGCATCTTCAAAAAGTCTTCTCCTTTATACTTTCCTTTCAGTATGATTGCTTCTATTACGTTATTCATTATTTTTTTATCGCTAATCGTGTGCCGTTACAAAGTTTCAGTTGGTTAATATTTCGCAACATTATAACTACACATTCAAGCTTTAATTGAAGGTTGTGAGGCTGCAATCCTGGCAAATCAAGTGAATTTAAAAATTCAAAATTTTAAATTTAGCCTTATAGCCTTCTGATATATTTACTATTATTTTTTTCAAATTTTATTATTTTATTGGAATAACTCAACACGCAATGCCTCCAGAGTTCGATGGAAAGAGGGGAACTGAGTGTCTTAACACTAGGTTCCCTCTGTCTACCCCGCTATGTGTGGGATACATCGTAAAGCGGATTTATTTATTTTTTATTATTTTGTTTAAGTAATTTTTAATTTTCTCTTTTTTTCTCTTATTTTTTTTATTAACAATTACTTAAATTTTTACTGTTAATAATTACTTTATAATTACTTCTGTTAAGATAGCTGGTAGGCTGACAATATATCAAATTAAAAATCAAACCAGCTTCACGCTGTATCCCGCACACAGCAGAGTAGACGGAAAGAACCTAGTGTTAAGACACTCAGTAACTCCACTTTCCATCGAATTCTGGAGGCATTGCGTGTTGAGTGGCGGAACTTAATGCCGCGTTTTGTCTTGGTGGAAATATAATTTTAAATAAATATTTCAATTCCTCGAGTGGGAATCGAACTCACAACCAGTCGGTTTCACAGACACACTTTGTGCCCCTGTGCCACGACTGACCATACAGATAGTATATTATTATTAAATTTTATATATATTTCTATCAATATAATTATTTTTTTTATATTTATATTTTAGTGTATTTTTTTTCTGTTTTAGGGTTCTGTACCTCGAAAGCAATAAAACAGAACCCTTATAGGATCTTAAATACGACTTTAGTACTTAAATATTGTAATAATAATTTAATATCAAATACGTTAATCGACTATGCAAATACTCTTAGTATAATAAGCACTAAAACATATGTTTAAATTACAATAAATAATAATGAAGGATGTTAATCCATTTATTATCTTCTATCTATATATATGTCGGAGTTGGGTGGATTTCCCTCGCATATATCCTCGCACCTCAGTACTACAAATTCCTACATATATAAAAGGACTTGTCGTCACTGACTGAGGTAAGACGCACGCACAGCCGTAACCGCTGTGCGTAGAAACGTGAAATTTGGACAGATGTTTACTTTCGTAATCTGGACATCCACTAAGAAGGGATTTTAAAAAATTATAACCCTAAAGGGGTGAAATAGGGGTTGTAAGTTTGTATGGAAAAAAAATTAAATCGGCACCGATTTTTATAAAATTTGAAATTTAGATTTTTAAAAGTATTTAATTGAATACGTGTTTCATAGTTTTCTAGAATTCTCCCGCTAAGGGTGCAAATAAAGGGTTGAAAGTTTGTATCGATTTTCTTTAATCGGCGCCAATTTTTATAAAATTTGAAATTCAGACTCTTAAAAGTATTTAATTGAACACATGTTTCATGGTTTTCTAGAATTCAACCCCTAAAGGTGCAAATAAGGGGTTAAAAGTTTGTAGGGAAAAATCTTCAAATTTTTATAAATTGATTTTTCCATACAAAAATTGATTTTTATAAAATTTGAAATTTCGACTCTTAAAAATATTTCATTGAACACATGTTTCATGGTTTATTAGAATTCACCCCTAAATAAGCTAGCGAAGCTGCGCGCGTCCGCTAGTATTTTTATATGTTTACGTGAAGCCCTTGAAGTCCACATGATGACAGGCTTTCTCAGGACATAAATTAGAGTCATTTTCAGCTACAAATGGAGACATATCTTATCTTAAAATATACTTGAAAGTATCGTGTTGTTTTAGATGGCTTACGTAAGTTATAGTGAAGTTAGTCTACAAAACAAATAAAATATTTACTAACGTGTGACATAAATAAAAGCAATATTATGTAAATAATGCATTGCTCTTATATTATGCCAGGCGCTACACTATAAGTAAATGTTCCTAATTGAATCTATTTATTAAAAAATTATAAGAAAATATTAAAAAAATACTAGTTTCGGATTTTTCCCTTTACATACACCCAATTACTTAACCGGATGCTAAATTTCACCATTCTAGGTCATCTGGAACTTGGTTAACATTAAGGTCTATAGGTCAGTCACCCCCCTAAAAATTAACGATTTTTGGACGTCATTATCTAAATAACTGTTTGAGCTGTGTTTATGAAATTTAATGCACGTATACAGGTAGGGGGTCTAAATATTTGAGCCAAATATGACAGCTTTAGATGGAATAGTTTTTGAGTTACGAATAGGTAAAAAGTGGCTTCAAATGGTTCGTGTAAAATAACACACGGTGCTGCTCGCCAGTTCTGAAACCCAGAACTTGGCCAACGCGCTCCGCGCGTTTTAAATATATATGTTTTTCATGCCGTATAACACACATTGCAGTGTAGACAGAGAGAACCTGGAAATCTAGTGTTAAGACATTCCTTACCCATTCGGCACATTTCCGTTCTACACTTTCTATTGAGTTCAGGAGGCATTGCGTGTTGAGTGGCGAAACTCAACGCGTCACTTTGCCTAGCTATCAGAGCTAGTTAGGAAGAGTTATGCTACAATAAAAATGGAGAAATAAGTTAAGTGCGACAAGATTATCTCTGTTTATACCGTCCAAAATTATTGTTCTTTTTGTAAAGATTTTTTTTTAAACTTTACGCTGTATTCCACAAGTAGGGTAGACAAAGGGAGCCTCAAGATAAGACAATCCGTTTCCCACTTTCCTAGAATTTTTGAAACATTGTGTGTTAAGTAGCTGATCTCAACACCACACTTTGTGCTACAGGAATACAAAAATGAAAATACTTTGTCCCGACTAAGAATCGAACCCACGACCAATGCTTACAATGGATATAAAATAAGCGACTATTAAGAAGAAATATGAAGCTATATAAACCACGGTTGACATAGCAACAGGAACGCCGCAATGACTTCAAAAGTCCGAACGAACAATAAATATTGTGTTTGTTTCTTTTTCTCATTGTTTGTTTTCTAATAGCCTATGGGGTATGATTTACATGACTTATGTCACAGAGTAAGTAAGATTATCGATATTGCTTGAATAAAATTATGATTTTAAGCAGCTATCCCAATGCTACCGCTTATCTAGGTATTGTGTAACAGGTATATATATATATACTTGATAGATATCGCAATAATGGCGTTCCTAATAGAAAACAGCAGTTTTACGTTATTTCACGCATAGCAGGGTGATAGAGGGAACCTAATGTTAAGACACTCCCTTTCCCGCTTTACATCCAGTTTTTGAAACATTGTATATTGAGTGACGGCATTCAACGGAGAGAGAGGTAAATATTCAATCTTTATTCCGTCAAGAATTTTGAGTAAATCGATTCAGAATCAAAATGTTAAGGTGTGTAAGCCCAATTCCAAAATTGAAGTAAAAGTTATTCCATTCTAAGAAAAGAATAATATGGAAAATCTTTTTGAAATACCATGTTTCTAGTCACTAATATGTAATTGGTAATATATAATTTTTTTTCTAAATATTTCGCTCAACACACGTTGGGTGGCAACACAAAACAGCTTACCCTAATAACTTTCTCATAAATTTGTACCATTTTATTTGAATTCTAAAAACGGACAAATCTGATCGAATATTTCAATTTATTTTATATTTCGCCGACGACCATTGTTTCTTAAGTTGAAGGGAAACGATGCTATCAATACATAAAATAAGTTTAGTTTTGTTTCACGTACAATACTCGTATACTGAAGAATTGGCCGAACAAAGATCGATAAGGCCCGAAATAATACTACCTGGGAATGTTGCCAGATATATGAAATATTTTGTTATGCAATTTTAAGAACTTCACAAATATGCAAATTGGGCGTATTTTAGGGGTTATTGATAAATTTTTGACATTATTATCTCTATAGCAGTATACGATTTAGATAAAGTATTTACTTAGTTAGATTTCGTTCTTCGATTTGAATTTTAAGGGCAATAATTAATTGAAATAATACTATAATTAATTTAAGTAACTTGAGAATGGGACGAAGGTTGTAGGTTCGATTAACACACCAAGATATGTATTATTTTTTAGTTCCCCGCTCCATATAGGCAAAGTGCATCGTAGGGTTCGGACACTCAACGCGGAGTATCTCGCATTTGGTTATTAAGCGGAGAATGAAATATCTTGACTCTGTCTATCCTACTATTTACATTATGTGATACATTGTGAAGCTAAAAACTCAAACTATACTAAGATCAGTTAGAAGTTTCTAGATGTTTATAATTTCAGAATCGTATTCGCTATCATCGTTTTCATTTAAAGACATTTATATCATATATAAATCTAATACATTATAAATATATATGCCATGTTGATTAAATATAATAGAGCACAAATCGCTCAGCCGTCTGTTACGATTTAGGATATTTATGAATTGATTAGAATTTACAACTTGGTGGCATTTGAATTGTAATAGCTATAACAAGATAAGCGAATAACTCACTAAAGTAAATAACTGATACCAAATATGGAATGAATACAGGCTACATGCTGTCGTAGTCTTGGGGCACGAGCATTGAATGTAGGTACAATATTGTAAACGTAGGTTCTAAATATATGTAATAACTCTCTCATAATGTAAAATATATTTGGGTCCCAGTTTACAAGAGGCGGAGAGCGGAGAATAAACAGAGGAGAGTAACGTTTAATAACTTCTGAACGTATATTGATTGATATTATTATTCTCATGTATATTATTTCATAGATACTTACCGTAAACGCATATTTCATTCGATAAAAGTTTTTTATAGATATTTATACATTATATAATTTTAAAATATATATATATTTACTCCTTACTTAAATGTAGTAAACATTTAATATGATAAGGTAATATTTTAAAATTAACATTTTTTTATTTTTCTGTAAAAGAAACAAAAATAGAAAAGATATCCATCTATAGAACATAGACAATAGTTAACTTAAATTCGAAGAATTAAATAACAAGATAAGATAACATACAAATTCTATTCAAAGATGGGTTAGTATATTTTGTATACAGACAACTGATAACCAGGAATCGCCTGACTTCAGTCTCAGCTATCACATTCACAGCTTGACGCTTCTCCTCCATTGCAGGGTAGGCTGAGAGATTCCAGAGTTAATGCACTCCGTTCAAAATATATCAAACCTTAAAAGTAAAATCTATCAAATATTTCTCCGGTGCTGAGTTCCGCCACTCAACACGTAATGCCTACAGAATTCAGCGAAAAATGAGGAACAGAAGTTCTTAAAACTTAAAAGTATGAACCTAAAAAAATAATATATATTTTTTTATGGAATACTATGGCGTCAAATATTAATTTTGTCAATGCCTAACCAGAAAAATGCAGCAGATAACATATGAGCATGCATATGAAACTATTTTAACGCATATTCTCATAGACCGACGAATGATGTCGAAATAGTGATGTGATAGTGTTAAAGAAACTAATATTTAGATATATTTAATTAGATAATTAAGTAAGCTGTGAAGAAATAAAAAGTAAAATCACTTCCGCTTGTAATAATATGAGAAATTCATTATACATGATTAGTATGGAAATTTAAACTGGGATTTTGGTTTCAGATGTTATCGACATGATATTGTAAGTATGGATCCATTATAATTATACACTTTTAGTTTATTTACTAACTAATTTATATTTATGACTTGCTTAGAGGCCGTCGTGGCGCAGGAATATAAGTGTGCGACTGTAAACGTGACGGTCGAGGGTTCTATTTCTAATCAGGTAACCAGGCAAAGCGCGGCGTTGAGTTACGCCACTCAACAGGCAATATCTCAAGAATCCGGCGGAATGTAAGGAATGGAACTGTATTAATAAATGTCTTAACCCTAGATTTCCAGGTTCCCAATTTCGTGAAGCTAAAAAACAAATAATAATTACTCAGAAATTTTTGTGGAGCGTTGTATGAGGGCGTCGTGGCTCAGTGCCTGTAAATGCTATGCTTGCGTTTGCGCTTTATACTCAGGGTAATTAATTCTTCCCATTTCCTCATCCTGAAAGTGCGAAGCGCGGTGTTGAGTTCCGCCACCCAAGACGCTGTCTCGAGAATTTAGTCACTTGTTACTAGGGCCAGTTATATGTGGGATGAAGCGTCTAGCTTAAGATTCTATTAATAGAATCCACTGCTCATAACAAGTAGGTAGTAGGTATAGACGTTAGACACACTGTCCCACTGTACACTATGGTCTCATACAAAAGTTTTTTTTTTTTCAGAACTAAAAGGTTATGTCATTTTCCATAAGTCCTTTTTTTGTTTTTCTTGTTTTTAGCTTTAAATGGAACCTAGTGTTATGACACTGCGTTACTATTCGTTTAGGGTGTTTATTAAATCGTTATATCAAAAGTCTCCCAGAAAGTGAGTATTAGGTGTTTAAATCTGTTTCTTTCTATCGCTTGATTTGAAATTGATCATTTAACTTAAATATTTAAAATCTCGTCCGTCCGGGCCATTACGTGCTCATTAAAATATTTTTGTTTTGATAACTGCTTGTATGAGGAAAGTGAATGTATGAGAGTAGGTAAGATATATATAGTATAGTATAGCTATACATATGTATGTACAACTTATACATTTGTTATTATAACGTACATTTGTTTGTTTATACTTAGAAAATAAATTAAACTACGATTTTGACGTAGCCGAGGTATTAGGGTCACTGATTAAATGCCGGAAGCTGCAGGTTCAATTTAACAAGTGTTAAAATTGGTGTTAACATATTTTTTTTTAATGTGTAAATATTCCTCATAAAAATAATTTATTTGTAACATATTCTATAACACAATTTAAACAAATGTAATAAGATTAGTTCGTTGGTTAAGGATTCGAACACATACATCTTGGTGAAATTTTCTAATTCTTATACGTTTTTAAAGTCCTTAAGATTTCATTTAGAAAAATGCAGGAACAAAAATCTATATAAAGACGTAACGTAAAAAAAATCTCAGACTTGATAAATGCCCCGAGTGGGAATGGAACCACTACCGTCCAGGTAGGCAGTGCCACTGCGCTTATACAGCCTCAATTAATATATTTAAATATTTATTACCAACTTTATGATAGCTATATCATAATCGACAACGTTAATAGCAAAATAAATTGAAGAAATCAGCTACCTGTGGAACATAACGAGACGTTATTCATACAAATGTTATTACTTCAGAGGTCTTATTGCAATTTCAATGGTATTATTAAAATATTTACCTTCGCTCGAGTCTCAAGATTACGGTTTGTCAAAATATTACGTCTATAGGATATCTTGAGCCGCTCAAGTTGCAACGTTTAAATTATAGACGGATGACTTTTTTTGTTTTATTAGTTCGTATATCACATATATGTAGAACAGGATAGACAGAGGGCACTTAGTGTTAAGACATTCCGTTACGTGTTAAGCCTCGGAACCTAACGCCGCGTTTTTCATTCCGCCTAGTGGGAATGGAATCCACAAGGGTCGTGAAGGCAGATAAATCTATTTAACAACTCTCTAATAATTCCACATTAAAGATACAAAAAAAATTTAAAGCAGCGAGACTCGAACCTGTGCCTCTTGAAAATCGTTTAATACTTTAATACCTAATATAGTCAAAATAAAGTCATAATAAAGTCATAAAATATAACATAACCATAAACGCGTAAGTTTCTCACTTGAGTCATAGTCGAAGTCGGAGTCATCAACATTTCAGCGCAGGGCGGCTGGGGCTCACCGCTGCAGTGATTTATACTTATTTTGCTCTTGAAATTGTCTACTCGTAGCTTATTTAAAATGTTCACACTGATAGATGTATCTCTTAGGTTCCCTCATTTGTTAGGTGATGGCTTAATTTTTGGGCTTGATGTTTGTTTGTTACAAAAAAACTACTTAACTAATGTTTTATAAAGTTATCGTGTTACTCTTGTTTAAGATTTACTTCCCCTGACATATTTTTAACGTTATCTAACGTAAAACATTCTTAGCTTCACGCAGAACCCCCCGTATAGCAGGGTAGGCGGAGAGAACCTAGTGCTAAGGCACTCCGTCCAATTTCTGAAACATCGCGTGTGGAGTAGCGGAGCTCAACGACACTTTTTCTCTTGTTACCAGACGTAAAAATATTTACGTAACTCATTGTTCAGAGTAGGAATCGAACCCACAACCGTTTGCAGTCGTTGTGCCGTTGCACCACGACGGAGTCCTCGGAGCTAAATCTGCTATGTACCCTATTGGTACAGTGGCTTAACTGATGTTTTTGACGCATCTACGAGTATATTTGTTGTAGTTTTTATTAGTAGATTTTTTTTGCAATATCTCAGCTAGATAAAAAACAAAGCTTTTTTCCTTCGTCTCTTATTGTCAACCTTCAAAATAATTGAACAATAACGTATCTTATTAACGTAGTAATGATCTAATAAATTAATAAAACTTAAAACAAGACTTAGTAAGTTGTAGCTCAAATATTGCGTGAAAATTATGATTCTTATACAAAATAAATAATTATCGACATTTAAAAGAGTTATTAAATGTCGATAATTATTTATTTTGTATAAGAATCATAACCCGAGTTATAACCCGAGTTATAACCCGATTATTGCACGTATTGAACATACTTATTTGTCTCTATGAAATAAATTATTTATTTGTTAGGCAATCGACTTTGTTTTAGAAAAGTGCATAATCAATAATAATTAGCAGTTGAAATTAATTTAAATAAATTGAGAATATTGATATTGGATGTATAATCAAAATGAAGGTTTTTATTAAAAAAAAGCAATGTTCGAACATATTGATTAAGTATTTTAATGTATAGTAAAAGATCCTTCTCCTACATTAAATATTTTCTCATGATGATAAGAAATGAGACTAAAAAATTAAGAATAACAATTCTTAATTTATTGTTTTATTAACAAAATTTGTATTATGTATTATTAGCTTGTTTTCAAATGTAATACATAAAAATAGTTAATAAAAAAATCAAATATTATAATTAAAATATTACCTGTCAAACAAAAATCACTTTTCATGTCTGAAATCACAGTGCACATCACTACACAGCACAATCGAAAAAAAAATCACTCATTAAAAAAACTCACAGATAAAAAATATCCTATTAAACACCTACAAAAATAAAGTTATAATAACTATAATTTTTAAATGATTAATCTTCTTTATAGTTATATAGGATCGCGCGTGGTTGCTGGATGCGCGTGCGCAGGGCACTGCGTGAGTACGGCGCGGACACGCCACCATTGAAGCCGACTGAAGAGCTTTCGCAATTGTTTCATATGTTATATTACGTGGTGTTACCGTTACTCATATGTGCATTATATCTGTACTTTACTATTCTGATACTTAAATTATATATTTTTTAATTTAAGTTCATGAATACATTGATTTTCTAAATTTTGAGGTGATTAACAAGTATTGTTGACCAGAAAAGTAAAATTAAAGTATGAAAGAGATTCAAGAGGTCGTCATGGTTCATGGGTACAAGCGTGAGACTGTTAACGCGACGGTTGTAGATTCGATTGCTACTAAGAGATTGCATATTTTCATTACCTCGTGGTGGTAACAAGGCAAAAGCGAGGTTTCTGCGAGAAGTGGGGAACGGCGTGGACTGTTTTAATGGAACGGAGTGTCTCAAAACTAGGTTACCAGGTATTTTTTGATCGTGCTATATGAAGAATACAGCTAAGCAAAAGAGATTAAATAATAATTTAAATACTACATAGTGTATCGTAAAACTTAAAACATTATGTTAAACTTAAGTTTCAGCAAGAATATTCTGCCTATTATAATTTGAACTTTATTTTACAGAAATATTTTTAAGCTATCATATACTGTATATTATATTAGAAAATTAAAATATAAATATGAACTTAAAGTCTCTAAATAGACATAAAACAGAATATTCTTTTGTAATAAAATTAGCGTTCACGAACTCACGTAAAGCATTCATCCACCACCATTTAATGCTACAACGCTAACGAGCTTCGCGATAGCTTTCTTGCAAAGCTTATATTAAAGCTGGTTCATTCTGTTACTTTATGCATTGATTTGCAAGTAAAAGGCCACAAATTGTTTCCTTTTAAATACCCATTGTTTGAGAACGGACCATACCTGCTGGTGTACTTGATCTTATTGTCCTAGGTAGTTATTATTTAGGTGGTGTTTGAAATTGAGCTCTATGGTCAGGTATTTAAGTATATTATTAGTTATTACGGAGGGTTGCTTATTTGCACTAAAGTTGTAAGCGTGGTAATTGTTATGAGCCACCGCGCCAATGCTTTATAAGTGATGCAAGTTTAAAGTTTGTATTAACAGTTAAGAATATCAATATTCATGATATTTTTGTTATTATTATTATACAAAATATACTTTTATTATTATAAGAGAATTTTAAAATCATTTTTGTTATTCAATTCAGATCAATCCTCTTGCAGGGTGCAGTACCCTGCACAGTAATACTTGGTTTCAAGACACTCCGTTCTCCACTTTCCACATAAATCCTAGATATTTGACATTAAGCGGATATTAACGCCTTTACCGCTATTACCGCGTGTTACGGTATATCTCACTAGTCGCCTATATCTAAGCAAATCACGTTTTTAACTTTAACTTTTTTGTGTAATTTCCTAATGTTCACAGCTTATAGAGAATACCAAAATTGAAAGAAATTTAGAATTGTGTCGAGATCAATATAATTTACGTGAGTTACATACGTGAACTATCTATGGGGATTGTAGTTAAACTACGTGTTAACGTGAGGATATATAAATTGTATGAAAAAATGTATAAAGCCTTTTTGTGTTAATAAGTGATATGTATAGTACAAAAAATTGGTAAATAGTTGAGTAGTCCGTCTGTAAACGTTAAGTTTATAGGTTCTAATCCTATTTGAGGTAATGAATTTAACTGAGTGCCGTCACTAGACACGTAAAATCTCAAAAAAACTGTTGGAAAATAGAGAAATAACTTTTTTAAGACTAGATTTCTGTATTTCAAACAAAGGGAGAAAAAATTAAATAAACATTTCTCCAAATCAAGACGAACCCATAACCGTCCTGCATACTTAGATATTCTTCAACTAGACCACAGTACTATACGGATATATTCACAAAATCAAATATTTTCTTAGCAACTTGACGAATTTAACACTCTGTAGGTATTGGGAACAGTCGCCGGAGAAAATGAATAATTCATACAAGAATCATCTAATGACTCTTAAGTATGAAATTTTTGAGATACTATCATGAGATTTGTCACGTGCAAGTATGATTTATGGACATCACTATGTAAATGAATGCTAAAAATTGAATATATTTATTTTTTTTATTTTACAAAGCCTATATTTTCAATTCAATAGATAGATTATAGTAACTCGTAACCTTATTAGCGAACTCTACCATTTTTATTTAAATTTAATTCGTCATACATTGGCATCTTCTAACAAGGGCTATGGGTTCAATATCTATTTATCAATCAATGTCTAAAAAGATCTCAATGTCTAGAAAGTTGACAATAAAAACCGGGAAGTGAGAATCGGAGTGTCCCGATACCACTATAAATTCTGGTAAAGTTGTATTTTTTTAATTACATATTTTATATGTAATTGGAAATATTGTTAATTCATACTTATAAGGGTTGGTTTTAAATAAAATTAACTCTAGACCCTCCTAATTTGTTTGTTTTCCCGCTTCCGATTTCTAAAAATATCATATAAATATATATATATATGATTACATTTCTCTGTTTTACAGTCACTTTTTGTATCTATAAATCAGTAGGCACACAGAGCCCTGCTTCCGTGGTCGCTACCCATGTTCACGTCAGATATCGATGCTGGCCAAACTTTACATGACTTTAAATTTCATTGTACATTTGAAGCTGGAATATTATTTCTCCTTGGATTTTGCTTTCTCCATATTTTATGTTGTGCTAGTGATTTATATATTATATTAAAAGCCGTCATGACAGAGTGAGTCATCGGCTACCTGTACTTATACGTATACAATAGTAATGAGTTCAATTTCCAATAATTTTAATATTATTATGATTGTATTGAAATAATTTTATTTGTCCGTTTTCGCTAGACGAAAACGTAGACACGCGAAAACGAGTCCGGCCAAGTTAAAAAAATTGGTAACACGCGTGTTACAATACACAAACTATTTTGAGTTATATTTGAGCCCTTTGTAATTTGTAATTTATTTAATTTAAGCATACATCAAATTTGTCATATTTATCAAAGCCTTTTTACCACCGACACCTAATAGAACTCTACCTAATATATATAAGTCCAGTACGAATTACGTAAGTAACAATATAGCCTATATAAAAAAATGACGAGAAAAATCTTAAGTTTCATTACATTTTGAGTGAGTACAGAACGTGGCACTCATAAAAATATTCAATTTTTTTTTCGCTAAAGGTGAGATCTCAGCATTTAATATTGAACTTGGCTATTATTGTACATTTATATTATGACTTCAATTTTAATTACTTTATGATGATATTATGATACACAATGTTTTATAATTGGGTGGAAAGCAGAATATCTTGACACTACATTTCTCTCACTATCCTGCTATAGGTACTTGGTAGATGCATGAAACAAAAAAAAAACACTACAAACGTAAGCAAAACCGTGCAATATAACTTAAGTAAAAGCTTGCTCTATACACAAATTAATGAATGATAAAAACAAACCATACGAGCGAGCGGCGCCTCTAATCAAGTTTGCACAGTACTGTTACCCTTCCAGAACGATAACGAATTACATTTAGAACCTCGCACTCTCCACTTATGTGTGGTCTGTATCAATGTATTGATATTTTTTTAGCTTCACTGTATTCCTCATATAACAATCTAGGCAGGTTCTCTGCTCCGCGCCCTGTCAAATTTTCGAGACATTCCATATTAAATGGTGAAATACAACGCCATGCGTTGTCTTATTACACTCAAATGGGGTGGGCATCAAACCCACGACCGTAACGCTTACAGAAGCTACCGCTGCGCTATAGGCTTCAATGTAAAACAAAAAACTGAAATGAAAAACAATAATATTTACTATACTCGTATAGAAATTGACTTAAGAAATGATAATAATTTATTCCCTCGTGTGAGAATCAACCGTCATGTTTCAGTCAGATGTAGTGCCGCTGCACTATACTCAATATAAAGCAAAGAAGAAACTGAAATGAAGAACCATGATATACTCGTATGTAAATTGACGAAAGGCATGCAAGAACTTCCTCATGGAAATGATTTTTGACATTATGTCTGAGAATCTACAAGATTTCCATTTCGTAACTTAATCTAACTTAATGTATCGTGCGATCAGATCTGATATATCGTCGGTTATAGAATTACTCAACACCTATAACGATATAATTTTCACACCTCATATATTTATTTACTTTATGATTATCATAATAAAATAATTAACAGAAACATGAAGACAGCAATAAGTTTTAAGTTACAATTTCTTACACCGTATCGGTTACGATGATTATATTTACTAATATTTTCATTACCTCGCTCTAGTGACAAGGCGAGCGCCGCGTTGAGTTCTGCCAATCATAACACAATTCCTCGACATATTGGCGGAAAGTAGGCAACGGAGTGTCTTAATACTAGTTTCTCTCTGCCTATCCTGCTGTGTGCGGAATACAGCGTGAAGCTGATTTGATATTTGATTTTTGAGTAAGAATCGAAACTACAACCGTCGCATTTAAAATCAGGCGCTACTCTGCTGCGCCCCTATGGCCTCTCTAACTAATCTCTGCCAATGTAATATGATACAGTAGATGCGTAAAAAAGCCTAAATTAACCAGTAAAATTTTAACAATAAAATAATATTTTTATTTGAATGCATAAATTACACAAAATAATTAATTTTCGTACATATATTTAAATTTATGAGTTATGCCACTTTACTGAACCCACCAAATCTAATCGAATGTTACAAACTTATCGACCAAGTTCATCTAAAACAAGTAGCACTCACGTTATTTTATAATATATTTGTTTTATAAACAATAGTGTTTTCATTTCTATATTAGCTGTAGTAAATACTAAAGGCAGGAGTAAGGAACAATTTTGCTATATGTGAATGTATTTGGTCTCTATTTATTTTATAACAGTTCCCCATGAGTACGTGCCATGGAGCGTGCAAATGACGGAAAACGGGCAATAAACGAGTGTCTTCATACTAGGCTTCCTCTGCCTAGCACGCTATATGCGGGATACAGCGGGAAAGTAAAAATATATTTATGTATATATTTGGAATATTGACTTATACATCTGTCGTCGCGAATTCGATACTCGTGTGACGGTCTGAGGAACTTTTTTTTTAATCTGATGGAACTCTATAAAAATACTACGATTATAAATATCAACTTACTCTATGAGTGGGAAATTCTTCATTTGCGTTAAATATACGTGTGTAAAACGCGACGGTCGTGGGTTCAATTCCCGCTCCGGGGCATGATATATTGAATATTTTAATTTATCTGCACTAGTAACAAGGAAAAATGTGACTGAATGATTCAGTTCCGGAACATAAAACGTAATACTTCAATTCGACGGATAGTGGGAATCGGAAATATATTCATGGGAACGAAGTGACTTAATAGTAGGTTCCCAGGTTCCCTCTGCTTACTACTATGTGCAGGATACAACGTTAATCTAAAAAAATAGTAACCAAAGGTTGTAGCCTCCTCCTTCCTTAATAATAAACTTGGAAAAGTCAACGAACGCTTTCAGAGTAATAATACAAATATTTTCAGTTGTTTACACAGCTTTAATGTAAACTAAACTAGCTTTTGTATTCATAATAATATAATTATGTAACAAGTTAAGTTGAGGTAATAATTAATAATTAATTGCAAGAAATTAATTTCATGTCTGATGTCGTTGATATCTTTTTCTTGTAATTAAAATTATATCTATTAATCATTACACAATTTGTGAAGAAAAAGTGAGTGGTAAGAGACGTAGGAGAAGGGGTATTGTTGACTTTCGAACATAGTATCAAAGATACTGGAGGACTGTCACGTGAACAACGTCTCAAGCCCTCTCAAGTGAGGGATTGATGTAAAAATTGATGAGCAGGCACAGTGGATTGCATCAAAAGAACGAACGAGAACAGAATGAACTGACAACAGGTAAAGATGAGTTTGCAATAAATTTTGGACCGAGAATAAAAAAGAAGTAACCTTCACACTGACTGTAAGAATAAAATAACATGACAACATATCATTGTCTAAAGTCCACAAAACAAGACAAACAAACAAACAAGAGGCACCCGTGAGGCAAAAATGTATAAGCCCCCGAACTATGTATAAAAGGGGCATCGATCACTATTGGGCTATTTGTCACTGAACAGATTTACGTGTGGGAGATCAAAGTGGCCGCGGAAGCCCCCGATATCAAAGCATTTAGTTAGAAATGCCGCACACGTAAAATAGCTAAGGCTGCTTGTAAACTATAAATAACAGAAACCAATAGTTTAATTATAAAAAAACTTTATGTTTTTGTGATTTTTATTTATAGCGATGTGCAGGCTATTTTATTCTCCGCCAATAGAGAGAAAAATCTCTTTTTTGTTTTTTTCATGTACTTAAAGTCATATTTATAACAAGATCTATCTTTTTTATCGTACAAAAGAACATAAAAGAATTGAGTGTCTTTTTATACCCTACAAATGATTTATTGAAGTTGAAACTATTTGTGTAGTACGAAAACTAAATTATCAGCACATCTCTAGAAAAACTACTAATAGAGTTAAGTCAAAATTATATACTATTTTTTTACAATTTCAGTATGTAGAACACCTGTTCTACGTGACACGTACGATGTACGAGTACGTGATGTGATCGTAACCGTTCTCGTACCCGTTCTTTTATTTATTACTATTTTCTAATATATTCTCCTAATTATAAACCGGATTGTTCTTTGAAAGGATTAACTTAAATTGTCGTTTTGGTGTGAATGAATACAAATATACCTTAAATATTTTTCTAATGTAAATCAAAAACTGTTCTTTTTAGGCATTTCTCATATCTGTATATAGGCAGATCCTTTAGAATTCAATCCTTGATAAATGATAAATATAGTGCACTGTATCCCTCATATAGCAGCGTAGGCAGAGGGAATCTTGTGTTAAGTCGCTTCGTTCTCTACGCACCAAAGATTATTCAAGACATAAAGAGAAACTCATATAGTAACATTAAACTGTATTATTTAAAAAAGTTAGCCTATACATTCCAAGCAATATTTATTCATTCCCGCAAAAAGTGAAAGCTATATTTTTAACAGCTATAATTTGCCAGCCGTCATGCAAATCGCCGTGTTTAAGTGCACGCGATCTCCCGACAAAGGATGCGCAAAAACCAATGACATAATATACAATAAAAAAACGGGTCAAGTGCGAGTCGGATCCGTTCACCGAGGGTTCCGTGTCAATTTCAGGATTGTAGGTAAACGGGAAGTGCAACTTATAACATGCACACTTAAGAATGGAGGTATATATGCACTTTGTATGAAATGAAATGGAAATATAAGTTTGTAATTTTTTTCAATTAAATGTCCATAAAAAAATTCTTATAAGAGATCCGTTTTTTTTTTCAAATTTATATTACAGTTAAAAATAATTCATAAAAATTGATCCATATGCACGCGAATTTAAGTTTCAGGTAGGGGTCGGGTTGTATAAGTTGCACTTCCTACCGTCTTGAAATTATCCGGAACCCTCAGTGGACTAGTCCTACTTACATTGACCGATTTTTTATTTATTTACAAAAAAATAACAGAACTCATCTATATGTCACAACTTATATAATTTCTAAGACATTATCATAATATTATGTTTATTATTTCTAAAATAGCAAATCCATATGTAAGTTCCAACATGGCACCCATCCAACCCTAAGCCTGTATGGTTTGTTACTCGATTACTGTGAATAGATCTCATGCTCATTTAAATAATATATTCTTGAAGTATATACGAATAAAGAAAGACTGACCTATTTCTATGATAAGGTAAAATAATACAAGTATTTATATATGAGTTTAAAATTTAAATGTATTCAAATACTAACAATAATTGAAAACATTTTAAAATAAAGAAAAATTGAATTAAATTTTGGCCAAAAAGTTAGAAGAGAAGACTAAAAGTTACATTTTATCAAAAAGTGCCATGTAAGTATGATAAAATACCATACTTATAGCCCAGGATCCCAGGGCCTCCAGACCTACGTCATTTTAACAAAGCTGAAATTTTGAGGATTATTAATGTGTAGTTAAAACAATATGCGTACTTACTAAATTAAAAATGGGGCCCTTTCAGAGGTAGCGTCATCACTGAACGAACTTGCAGGCTTTAACCAGAGGCTTCAACTTGCAACCGTTTAACCAACAGAAATCATGCTTATAATTTACAAATGTCTCAATAAGTTGTCGAAATATTCGCATCAGAGTGGATTTACTACGGTCTGTTTGACCGTAGCAGCCAGCTTAGGACCAAGGACGGCCAACGTGTAGTCCGCATTCTTAAGGAAATGTTGGTACTTGTGCAATCAACTTGCTCTATAAATAAAACCTAGCTTTTGGTGCTGGAGTTATCAGTGAATAAAGCTTATTATGGATGATTGGTTGCGTAGATTTTTGTAACGAATTCGGGATTTTACAGTTTTCGTATTACGGGATGACGCTTTTTGAAAATTATATCAAATTATTATGCTAGTTTTAGGTATATCACTGTTGTATACTTTTGCCTCGATACCAGAGCAAAAAATTAAAATAATAATTATTTCATTTGCTCGAATGAGAATCAAACCCATAGCCCATCGCGCTTGTCTCACACTTGTGCCCCTTCGCCACAACTGTCCTAATATTATTTTAATCGTACATAAAAAGTTATATTTAATCTAAATGGAAACTTATTCGTGTTATATAGTGATCAAAACAAACATATAAAATAAATGGAAATTTCCGTTGCTTTCCTGAAAGTATAAAGCTTTCAATACATATAAATTAACGTCGCCATTTTACATAATAACAGATATATTTATAATAGCAGTTTTAAACTAAACTTACAAATCGGTGTTGCTATTTGAGATAAATTTAGAATATTTATCTACTAAATTACGTTAGAGTCAACCTGGGACATTTACTTTAAGACAATATCTAAATATAAGTAGTGATAGCAGAAAAGTTTATATTATACTAATATTATTATAATTCTAATTTTTATTTACTATGCCGTGTTTGTGAAATCTTGCAAGCTCTATATGACACACTTCTCAGTAACATGATGACTTAAAATGTGGATTACATCTTCAGTTCTTATGATAGTAAAGAACCTCCCGCACACAGCAGGTTAGGCAGAGGGAACCTAGTGTGAAGATACTCCATTCTCCATCAAGACACTCCCCTTCCACCAAATTCTCGTAACGTTGTGTGTAGAGTGGCGGAACTCAACGCTGCAAGATACATATGAATTCAAGATTAGGTTTTTTATTGCTTTCCCTATTTTACATGGGATACAGCTTGAAATTGTAAAATATAATAAAATATTAGATAACTACTTTATAAATAAATAACAAATATTTAATTCAAATTCCTATACAAATTTACAATTGTAAGATAATAGATAAGAGGTACGAGAGGCCATGAATAAGACCAGCTAATTAATTATTATATCTAATTTCATTAAGTCCCAATGGGTCTTTACATCGATATTGTGTTGGAATTTAATCGAAGTTTCCAATTAACGAAATTAATATGCTGTTGTAGTAAATATTTAAGGACACCGAATACTATAGTTATAATACAATTAGGTATTAATTAATGTTATTAAAATATAATATGGTAGTTTAGTACGAAATATGTCTTATTTTTAACACATATACATTAGTATGCAAGTGATATATTTTTTCATTTTTTTAGCTTCACCCGCAGGTATCAGTCTAGACAGTAGGCCTAGTGTTATAACACTACGCTCTCCACTTAACTCCACGTCGTCTCAACTGCACTTTGTCTGGATATTATAGCGAATACATGGAAATATTAAATATTTAATTTATTCGAGTGGGAATCGAACCCACAACTTGTCGCATTTATAGTAGCTAGTATCCCTGCGCCACTACTAACGCAACGTTTTGGTAATTAAAGGTAATTTTAAATTACATTTATCTCCAAGTGTACAGTCGATAAAATTGCAAAATAAGTATATATTGCATAATGTCCCAGGTTCAATTTAACTGTAAGCAGCTTATTAGACCGTTAGGCTCTGGATGGGTGTGAAAATGACCGCTTGAATTAGCTGAGTAGCTTCATCGACTCGTTCTAAGAGAGAGTTATGATGGTAATACCAAATGAATAAATTAAGCAGTTATAGCTTTATAAAAAAAATAATTTCTTTTTAAAATGAATTTATTTATATTTGAATGGGTGAAACATGTGTTATTTTGTTCTATCCATCTCTCGCATATATCAGGTTAATTAGGAAGAACCTAGTGCTTAAACACTCCGTTCTACACTTTCTCTGCAATTTTCAAGATTTTCCCTGCTGAGATGTTATTGGATCTCAACGCCGCGCATTATTTATCAGGACGGGAAAACAATTTAAATACACGCTTTCTCAAATATATTCGTTCGTCTATCTGGCTAGTGTATATGAGATAGGTATGTATGTATACATTAATAGGCTTGTAGCGCCACTTAATTAGCCACAAGCACCGAGTACTTCCTTCATACATTATACATTACGTAGATTTGTATATACACTATTTAGAGCAGGTTTTCTTACTGATGCACTTGAGTAACAGCGACAAATAATTCATTTCTTCCAATATTATATATTACTACTACGAGTACTTATAAATTACCGTTGAGATAGTAAACACGACGGTTGCGAGTTCGCATCCCACTTGGGGGCATGAAGTCGACAAAACAAATACACACAATACAAATTTCATACAGATAGTACAAAAACGATAAATATTTATTGATTTTTTTATTGAATATTGACTTCCTATTCCAGAAGACAAGTTCTTTAATTCGAAACTAAAGTATATATATGTATAATAATAGATACATAGACTAAACAAGAGCTGTCTTTAGACGAGCTCCAACAATGGCAGTTCCGTTGACGTTCATCTGTCACCGCCTCTCTGAAGTCTGACCTCTTCCTTGAACTACTCGAGAGCTCAATCATCGGCGACCATCATAAAATTTACTGCGAATAATCGATATTAATTCCTACAATCGATATCTGAGTGAATTTAAAATCGATTTGTTTGTATTTGTCAATTTGCCCAATTGAGAAGATGATGGTATTTGTAAATCTGTTGGAAACGTAAACAGAAGAAAGTGAAAACTAAAAAAAATACAAAAATATAATATTTATTTTATATAATTTTTATTATTATTATTGATTTTAAAAATAAAAAATAAAGATTATTTAAACGTGTTATCTATATAGAAAGCTCTTTCGTTACTGAGTGACTGAACGCACAGGAAAGTTAAAATTTGAAATGTAGCCTACCTACGTAAGAAGTAGGGAAGCACTAACAAAAAAATCTTGAAATTTCTATGAGAATGGAAAAAGACAATATTTTGTTTCTGCGTCTCAAAGTAAGCCACCGTAAACCAAGTTGCGGGCGATGACTAGTCTTACATAAACTTTAACATGACATAACTCCAGCATACAAACAATAATATTATCTTTGACACTAAGAAACAATAGTAAAACGTTGCTTGTTGTATAACACAAGAGAGCGGTTATATGAAATTTTCAATTTATATGTAAATTGTAAAACATTATTTTCTATATATAAGTCGTTTGTAATATCCATGCATGAAGGATATTCTTCATTTTAAGTAACTTTTAACAATTTTTATTATTTTCTTACGCAGTCCTTATTTATATCTTGCATGGTGGTAAGCTGGAAGCCCTCGTGAGGCAGGATCAGAAGCTCTCGGCACAAGTCTTGACGAGTGGAGGTTACAGGAGTGTAAGCGACATGGGCGTATTTTCGAGACATTGCGTGTTGAGTGATGGATTCAACGCTGCACTATGTTACCGGAGAGAGAGAAGATGAGAATAATAATCATTGCTCTGAGTGAAAATTGAACCTAGAACCGTCGCATTAGCGTCCGACGGTGTCCAGTGTCCTCACGCCAACTTTAGTGTTATAATAATAACGTAATATGTTTGACTCTAAATAAATGGACTAACAGATGGATTCTTATAAGAACGATACGATTTGCAAAACTATTGTATTGTATAAATCAAGTGGAATATAAATATTTTAATTTAGACTGACTTCTACAAGCACTTTCGAATCGTTATTTAGCAAAGAAATGTCAGTGATATCAGTGTTGTCAGTCCAGAAAGGTACAGCGAGCTATGTAATTGTACAGGTATAGCTTACGTCATTGTCAACTTTTTTAAAGTTTCACTCTGTATCCCATATAACATAAATGAGAATAGGCAAAAAGATCTAATGTAAAGACACTCCAACTCTCTGACCCAATTTAAGAAACAAACCAGCGCGGGAAAAGGAAAATAAGTTAATCCTCCGAGTGGGAATCGAACCAGCAACCATCGCGCCTACAAGCAGATACGATAATAAATATAACTTAATATAAATATAATAAATATCTTTTTAATAGTATATTATAGACGTTAAAGCGTACCCACTCTCACACACGGCTCGTTGGTTCAGAAATAATGTTCCACAAATAGACCGTTAGCGCCTTGCACTTGCACGCCGAATTGACTTCGATTGTCGTAACCCGTGTCTGTACTTCACTAATAATATCGATTATATAATTAATTAACATATCCATTTTATTGAAAGCGAAATATGTAACTGTTTATAAAATAATATATTTTATAGGATATCGGTCGAGCGGCACAGTATATGGGTTCGATTCCCACTCGAAGTAAAGGATAATTTCTTTCTTTCCTATGGTAGCAAGAAAAATAACGGTCTTCAGTTTCTACACTAAGCAAGCAATGTCTCTAAAATTAGGGTAAGGAGTGTCTTAACACTAGGTTCCCCCAACCTTGTAATAGAAGTAGACTATTAAGAATATTTTTTGCACCCAATACCTCAGACACTATTATAATATAATTCAGCAAATTGAATGTAACTAATTCGATATAGACGGACAGACGCGCTGTCCCAGCATCTTACTGTCATCATACTAAATCAATTACTTAGTAATTAGAAGCGCGAGTGAAGTTTACACTTCCGCATTTTATATAATTGGGTGTTATTGTTATATTATTATAAAAGTTACAGCCCGCAACTTTACTTGCGTGGACTTTAAGCTCTTTTGGACCGATTCCGTACGAATTTCAAGAAATCCTGTTTTATATATTATAGAAATTTCAATAATTCGATACGTCGTAGAGTTATTGAAGTTTCGAGACATTTGATCATAGAATGATATTAATTATTATTTCTAGCTTTTATCTTTCACAATACTAATCTAAATAGTTTTTAAAGGGAGTTTTAAAAATTGTTTTTAGTATATTTTTATAAATATATTGGTACTTATTAATGAATATATAAAATACAGCTCAGCGTTGGGTTCCATATAATATATCTAAAATTGAGTGGAAAAACGAAAGCTCTTAATAGAAATATAACATGATGCAAATAATAATAAACACTTTTTATATAAACGAAAAACATTATAAAATACATACTGTAATTTTAACTTCTCGAAAACCTCAAAACGTCAACCCTTTGTTCAACTTAAATAGAAAACCTACACCTACATTGAAAATGTTTCCTATCTTCATAATGAGTCATCCTCCATTACGAACCGATCCTCATCAGATCAGATCTATAAAAGAACAAAATGGCTTTCCAACATGATGCAACCATTGTATTGACAAAATTAGCCAATCAAAGCTTCTCAAAGTTGGCTCGTGGGTGTCGCTATAAAATAACATTATTAAGTATTGTTAAGTATTGTTAAGTATAATGAGACAAATCTGTAATTAAACTGATTAATAAGGGCTAACTAATGAACGAACAATAAATATAGCGTAGAGCTTTAACGACTTGGAAAAGATATATTACTTTGAATAAAAGCTCATTTTGTATTGGAAGTAATATATTATTTTAATTGGTAACTCTAAGTCTTGCCATTGGTTTTGTCTTTTAGATATGTTTAAATAGATACTAAGATTAATTAATCTTAAGGAAGTGTAGGTTGAGACTCTGGTAATAAACGCTGGATTCATGTCAGGAGGAATAAGAAGGGATTCAAAGTTAAAATTCGGGAAAATAATGTCAGTATACGCATTGGGGCCAGTCGTGGCAAGAAGCACAAGCGTGTGACTATAAGTGCGACAGGATATGGGTTCGATTCCCATTTGATGAAACAAAATATTTAATATTTCTTCTTTCTCGATCTGGTAACAAAGCAAAGCACAGTTTTCAGTTCTATTACCCACACTTAATGTCTCCAGGATTTAGTGAAAAGTGGGAAACGGAAGTGTCGTAATGTGGTAACCGAGTGTCTTAGCACTAGGTTTCCAGCCTACAAATAAATACTATACAAAATTTAAAGGTGCATAATTTTTTAACTGTTTGTAGGCATAATGTAATGAATAGTACTATAATTTCAATTTATCAACTTTCTAAGCATATTGTACGTATAATTTAGTAAAGCTACTTAATAACTTCATGTAAAGCGTAACGGAGGGACAGGCGTATCATGCCGTCATACAATTAAGTTAAGCTTGCTTGTCGCGTTCATTTTACAAATTTACTTCCTTTATCCAATTTAGTGGTGTTATACTATAGAGGTTGATCGTGGTGCAGTGGTACAAGCGAGTGAGTGGGTTCGCTCGAGGAAATGAAACATTTGATTCGTTTGTTCGCTCTGGTGTCGAGGCAAAGTCTCGCCAATACCTTGGTTGCCAAATGAATTAAAGCTTGGTGGAAAGTGAGGAATAGATTAAAGGGAACGGAGTGTCTCATTAGATTCCTAGGTTCCCTCTGGTTCCCTAACTGGCTATTCGGAATACAGCTTCATGCTACAAATAAAAACTTTGAAGAAGCAGTTAAATAATACAAGTTAAACGCTAAGCAAATCTGACCGGTTTCTTCCACAGGTTATACATGAACCATATACCAGTACTTGTCCTAGATATCGTCTAGATAAGTTAAAACAATGATATATTATAAACGATATTGTTCTAGATATTTTTAAATATATGTTAAACATTAATTTTCTGAACTTCACATTATTGAGAAATTATATGAGTTTCTGTATTGTGTTCCATTATCCTACAGCTCTATGAGCCTTTTTTGTTTCTGTATTTTAATTAACTTATTGTTTTGAGAAAAGTAGAGTTTAATATAGAGACGATTGTTAGATTTTTTTTGGAAAAAAATTAAAAGCATTTAAAATTAAAAAAAATTATAAATCAAACAAGGAAATTATAATATAAAACTAAAATTCACAATAGAGTACGAAAATAGAAGAAGCTCTACAAAAAAACAAAATATATAGATTTATATATGTACATTTGAAGCAAGACCACACTTAGTAAGCGATATCGTCGCGAACAACATATTAAAAGACAGCTTATCGAATTTACGATAAAGCACCTCAGTACTTGCCAAGAGATAGAGGAAAAGCTTTGTGCCTCGCACCCACAAGTTACGAGAGACACTTGAGTTTGACACTCACTCTATAAAATTATAATTTACGAGTCTTATATTATGCTTACTATGATTAGGCTTTCAAAATGTATTGTATATTTCGAAATCGATTGTTTCGTATTTTCAATTTTATTTTTAAATAATTTTTGTTTGAAAAATTTAATAATGAAGTGTAAAATTGTAGATTAATAATTTTTCCAGCAATTATTGATAGGATTACTTTTGATGCCGATACCATTAAATTAATTCGTTTTATAAATGCTAGCTAGCTAGCTATAAAAAATATCATTAGATAAGAGAAACCCTAGCTCCAATTAAAGATACGAATTTCTAAATAACAACAAGCTTACTCTGTACTTTGTACTCTATATGAATATCTATACTTCTGTACTAAAATGGGCGGAGCATAATTATCATAGAGCCGAAGGCCGCTGGGGCAAACGTATCTTAGAGTGGAGACCCTGTATGAAACGTCCAGTGGGACGAACCCCTGCTAGATGGACCGACAACCTAAAGAGGTTGGCAGGAAGCGGATGGGTCCGACGATCGACTGTGGTGGCGAGAACTGGAAGGCCTATGTCCAACAGTGGACAGTCGATGGCTGTTGATGATAATAATGATGACGATAATACTAAAATTATATAGTTCAAGTGTCTGTATTTGCTTAATCCAACACACTAATCTCAGGACTTAATAATTCTGATAGAAAAATTCTTTCCTCTTCTATACAAGAGTTAACAGAACCTTACCATCACAATTTCATTCAATTTACATATCCCAAAACAAACCCAAGGTAAAATTAACTCTAATACCAATTACAAATCAAATTAATCTTTCAAAACAAACTTATCCAATTATACGACGTGTCAAATCGTAGATAGCTTAATGTTTCAATTCTCTGCGGCGTGAGACCACACAGGGCTCCTCCCTCGCGTCTTGCTCTACGTGGGCCAGCGCCTGGAGGTGGCGGCGTGCTTTGTGACTCACCAACGCCACCAATAACATATAATGAACTCTTTTAGCCAATTTACTTGGTATTGATTGGTATTGCTACTAGCGGTGGATCACCATTATTATGATGGATTGAGATATTGAATCATAGAAACGATGACGATAATTGAAAGGTTCTGTATTAAAGCTTTCTCTTATTTTTCTAAATATCACTTGACGCTACGCGATTTTAAAAATCCTATATCTTATAAAACAAAGTCGCTTTTCGTGTCTGTCTGAACTTTCTAACTCTTCTTCTTCTAAACCACCCAACGGATTTTTATGCGGTTTTCACCATTAGGTCGAGTATTTCTCAGGGAAGGTTTATATATAGTTTATTATTTGTACATTCTTATGTAAATTAACATAAATACGATAAATGTGTCTAAAGTCCTACCCGTTGAGACACTTTCGCGCATGCGCTGCTTTAATGGTAAGTACTACATGAAAATAATGTACCGGAGTATTGTTCCTCTTAATAAGATCTACAAAAAAGTCCGCGAGAGCATATTTTTATCTTTTAAGGATAACGTGTAGTGATCATATTTCTGTCTAAAAATAATAATTTCAATATATTTTTTATTGTGAGGGATATTTTTCCATAATGATATTAATCCTTATCCTTTAAAATACTTTATTAATTTTCTACGTTAAACGAAGATAAAATTTGCTTTTTATACGATTTCGAAATTGCGAATAGTTTTAGAGAAAAACGCATTTAATTGTTGACACGTCACGCCTTTGACTCATCAGCTGTGCCGACTCAAGTTTCACTTATCCCTTACTCTCAGCATATAAATAAGTATATTAGTTACGTTAGCCATTTAATGTAGACCAAAGCTGTCTTTTACTGTTTTTCATTTTAATAAGTACTTTAGAAGTTGTTACAATATCAAAACATCCTTGCTTCGAAACGCGCCCCGCGACGTTTTGCTTATACAAGCGCGTCATAAGCAGTTATCGGTGGTTCAGTGGTAGAATGCACGCCTGCCACGCGGGCGGCCCGGGTTCGATTCCCGGCCAATGCATTCTATTTAATTTTCCTCACAGGCAGCCACGTAGTGCTTGCTTTTCATCACGGACAGAATACCCTCTTCAGCATTAACCGCAAGCTCGAAAAAAAAAACCCGTCCGCTATAGAGGCATAGCAACGAAAATTTAGATGCGTTTGCACGTATTGGATAATCGGAGTTGAATGTATTATTTCAGCGCGATATATTTGGTTTCATATTTTTTGTAGTAGTTATTAGTAGGTAGGCTTTTGTTTATAATTTCTTCCGTTTAAAAATAGTCATTTAACTATCTTAAAATAGTCATTTAAATATATTTTAATAAGTACTTGAAAATATTAGTAGCACAGATTTAAAATTACGGTACCTACTAAAAAATCCTTGCCGAGTAAAACAATTGGAAAATCCTTATTGAAACTACGAAAATGCGGGTTGCATTAGAGTTTAATTAATTTTCGCATTATCTTAAGTGCTTTGCAAACATACATTATATGAATAATCCAGTAGTAAAAGCGGGCGAAGCCGCAAGGGGGTCGCTAGTAATTAATAAAATAGAATGATTTCTTGAAATATTTTCAATCTATTACTTTTGGGTGACATTTGGAAGTAGAGGGGTTATATAATATTTTGAAAAATATAATCAACTTCACGCTGTATCCCGCACACAGCAGGGTAGGCAAAGGGAACCTAGTGTTAACTCACTTCGTTTCCTACTATAAAATATAATGTAATCAATAATATTTCTTGTACAATAACAATATTATAATATAACTCTACAATCCTAATTTATTCAATATCAGTATCAATTTCTATCTTATTTAGACATTAAGCTCACTTCCTATATAAAACGATAAGGTACTGTCACAACACCCTTGGAGATAATTTAAAAATCATATAAATCTATTTTATTTATATTGCAATAAATCGCTTATAAAATTCGTTCGTAAAAATACTATAAAAGTGATATCATAACCTTGTATGAACTATTTTAAAGCTTAATAAATGGCTATTATTTATACTATAGTTATAGAATAGTTATTTTATTGTAAATTCACGACCAGTAGACTAGATATTATGGTCACAAGCATCGTATTTGATATATATAAGACTCTACATACATAGTTAGTTTGTCCGGATGGGCGTAAACTTAACAAATACTTTTCAAACAAACCCGAATAGTCTTCAATAGTTAAGTTTACTACAGTTCGTCGGTTACTTAAATGATGTCTGCTAAAAGCAGGAATAAATTAATGACAGGACAGATTCTGGTGCTATAAAGTAGATAACTGATGATATATACGTAAATAGATCTTTGTGGCAGTGTCACTTGTTTTGATTTTCAAATATTGTGGCGTTTTTTTGGTTTTTTATTAGTTTAATTATATATTTCTAATATTATAAGTGTGAAAATATGTGGGGTGGGTGGATGTTTGTTGATCAGAATAATAGACTAGAATTTATGTCAAAAATAATGTAATTTCCAATGCAATATACGTAAGTTTTTTTTCGAACATGAGGTTAATGCTGTTAGCCCTACCTAGTAGGTACAGGGAACCTAGTGTTAAAATACTGGGTTCCCTGTACCTACCCTGCTAACCACTATTTTACATCTTAATTGCTCTAAGACGAATATAGCTATAACATGTCGACCACACTAACAATGATAAAATTATTTTCTCTCATCTCATACCTAATTACAATCCATGAATAAACAACATAAACAAAATACACGTGACAGAAACGATGATGTTTTCACTTCGTCATGCCACTTGTTAGATGTAAATTAGCTCAAAATATATTAGTTATTCCTTAGAAGGAGGAACTGCGAACGTTCGGTATTATTAGATGGAATGTAGTAATGTCTCGATGTCATGTACATTTACAGATATTTTAGTTTCAT
>JAEBDU010007912.1:0-10638 GCA_016802625.1 Heliconius numata | reverse complement strand
TATTTGTACAATTAATTTATTAAATTATTCATCGTAGGTATTATTTCCAGAAACTTCGTATTTAATTACTTGTAACGCTATGTTAGTTAAATAGTTTTCTTGAAATAATTAATTTTGAAAAGTTTTAAATATAAATTCAGCTAAGATAAAATTATAGTCGGTTTAATTTATATTTTAGAGGTCGTCGTGGCGCAGCGGCACAAAGGTGTGACTGTAAAGCGACGGTTGTTGGTTCGATCCCCACTCGGGGAAATAAAATGTTTATTTACATTTATATTTTCATTTGTACGCTCTAGTGTCGAGGCAAAGGGCGGCATTGAGTTCCGCCACTCAACACGCAATGCCTCTAGAATTCGGCGGAAAGCGAGAAACGAAGTGTCTTAACACTAGGCTCCCTCTGCCTACCGGTGTGCGGGATACAGCGTGAAGCTGATTTATTTTATTTTATTTATATTGCTTTCTGGACATTTTTAAATATTGGCTACTCCCACATAATCTTGGCGCAGTTGAAAATTGACTAAATTTAATTTAGTCGAGTTGCGAGCTCTATCGAGTAGCTCATTTTGTATTTAAAATACTTATTGTATCCTTGGTATATTCTAATAAGGTACTTCCTTGTTTTCCATTACCTAAAATACTATGTTTATAAAATGGCGGAAAGTAAGAAATGGAGTAGTTTTCCTCTCAGTAGTGATTTTATTATATTATACAACTTTACTATCATCACAGACATAAAATGATCCTAATCCTCAGAATCCTGAATCCTGAATCTATTGCCTGATTTTCTTCGTATCATGGTAGCCGATATTATGATAATTATATAAGTACTAGTGACCCGCTCGCGGTTTCACCCGCATGAACTATGTTATTATTAATTTCTGTCTCCATGACTACGTCCTAGTGACGTCTATGCAAAATTTGAGACTTCTAGCATTTGTAGTAACGAAGTTTCATACAAACTTTCGACCCCAAAAACAACCCCTTAGAAGTCGAATATTACAAATTCCCGTCTTAGCGAGCACTTACGTCCTATAAGTAACTCCTATGCAAAATTTCAGATTCTTAGCACATGTAGTTTCCGAGATTTCGTGATGAGTGAGTGACCTTTCGATTTTATATATATAGATTATACGGTACAGCTTAAAATATATAAAAAATACCTTTTTCCAGTGTTCAGGATATTCTCTGGGTAAATGATCCTCAGCAGCTTGTTCAACGTCAAGAAAGTCAACAGTTCGATAGCCAGGTTTTAATATATCTCCATCGAACTAAAATTAATTAATTTTTTAAAGTATACAAAAAAAAGTAGGTATTAAATGCTAATAGAAATAATTTCAGAAAAGTACTTAATCAAAGTCTATAATATGCAGATAGTGAGATATTTAAAATTGATTATTATAACCTAATGATAAAATCTTTATTTGATTTTCCGTCGGCGTACATGAAAAATATGAAAGTTGTTTTCCGCGATTGTTAGATAATCTATTGCTATGTAAAAACTATACCGTATATTGGTAATTTAAATAATATATGTTAGTTCCTATTGTGTACTGAGAGTGAACCTTATCAAAAACTATTCAAAGATCGATGAGGATTCTAAAACTGATATGGTTTTGTTTTTTTTAATCATGCTGAATAGCCATATAGTTCTACAGATAACAATGCTTGGCGATACAATTGAAATTTACGATAAATATGCAAACTATTGATTTTAAGTAAATATACATATAGTACCTATATATAATACTAGCGGCCCGCTCGCGGTTTCACCCGCGTGAACTATGTTATTATTAATTTCTGTCTCCATGACTACGTCCTAGCGACGTTATGCAAAATTTGAGACTCCTAGCATTTGTAGTAACGAAGTTTCATACAAACTTTCGACCCCAAAAACAACCCCTTAGAAGTCGAATATTGCAAATTCCCGTCTTAGCGAGCACCTACGTCCTATAAGTAACTGCTATGCAAAATTTGAGATTCCTAGCACTTGTAGTTTCTGAGATTTCGTGATGAGTGAGTGACCTTTCGATTTTATATATATGTGTATAAGAAGATTATTACTACTGCCGCTACTACTAGCTTCACGCTGTATCCCTAGAGAAACGCTACGGTCTCAGCACATATCTTTCACCTTGTCCACTGTCGTCAACTTCTTCATAAAAACCTCCTCCGAGGCCCTCATGCATGCATATAATATTTATAATAATACTAAGTACATAATATTCAACTATAAGTAAAATTTCTACTTTCTTCGTATCTTTTATAAAACATTATTAATGTGTATTTTAAATATGTTCCGTGTAAATTGAAACTTTTTATAATACAGCAATGACAAGGAGACTAGATCGTATTTTATTTAATAAATGAAAAAAAAAAAAAATTAGTTGCAGCTCTTACCACTGGTTTTGCATTTTCGTGCAAAACAATATTGCCACGATGATCCACTATAGATAAAGAGCCTCCAGCTCCTACCTGGAAATAAAATATTTATCTTAATCTTTCTTTATTTAAAGTGTTTGTAATTTCTGTGTTTAATTGAATATTTACGAATTCTCTTTAGGTTTTATTAAAAACATAATTTTATTTAATTAACATTTGAATTATTTATTAGTAGATAAGTTACTAAGACTACTATTCCATTAAGAGTTTTCATATTGTGACATTATCGGTGTTTCCCTGATACCTTCGGCCTTGTTACTTAGCCATTTTTTTCTATAAGCCCTATCTATCGGTTGTTACAGCGACATCGACGTGGTAGGACAAAAGGTACTCTGTCCCTCAAACATATGCAAGCACACGTGGCTGCTTGAGAGGAAGTCCATGACTGCAAGGGCATTCCCAGCAGGACTCGAACCTCGACTCGAAGTCTTCGATCGGGAGGAAACGTAACCACAATGAATGAACCAAATGATTTGATTTGATTGATTGTATCTATTGAATACTTTTATACGATACACAGGAATCTAATTCTAATTTGTTTTGTTAAGAAAAGTTCAGTACGATGTTTAAACATTTCCACAGCTTGAAAAAAAAAAATTGCAACCATAATTTTGTAAAAAAAAAAACAATTCAGATAGAAACATTTCAGTTACTATTAAAGCACGAGAGTGTCATCGACTTGAAACAAATTTAATTATCACATGCATACCCACAACTACATACATATGGAGGCTGGTATATAAATTCAAGTACTTGAGAAATGTTGGAAATCGTGTCAAGTTTTCCAAATGAGGTTTGTGAGACCTCGTGCTCATTATACTGTAACAAATTCTATAAACGAGCCACCTATGACGTGTGGCCTGAGAACGAAAAATGCCATTTATTTTCTACATTTATCTCTATGAAGGTCTAGAGCGGATAGTTAAATCAGAGTTGGTTTTAGTATAATTTTGTTTTACAAGTATCTATTTAGTACTCTGGCTGTATAATTTCTGATTTTCACATCGATAATATAGTACGTTTATTTTAATAATAGATAGATTTATAACAATTAACAATTTTCATGTCCTCGCTCTGGTGACGAAGCAAAACGCGGCGTTGAAATCCGCCACTCAACACACAATAGTTCCAGAATTCAGAGGAAAGTGGGTAACAGAAATGTCTTAATAGGGGTGGAGTGTCTTAACAGTAGGTTCCCAGGTTCCTCCTGTCTCTCCTTATTATTCTCTCTACGCCTTACATCTAAACCATTAGCATGTACAGTCATGTAATATAGACTAATATAGCCATTCTTTATTAAAGGGTAATCTAATATAAAAAAATGAACCAGTAGTTTATACCAGTACGATATCGCATTCAAGTGAAGCAACTCTTCAGTTTTATAATATTAGACATAGATTAGTCATTAATAGAAAACGTAATTGTCATGCATTTCACATGTACTACTTCAGATATATTACCTCTTGAGTTATCATTAATCCACATGGAAACTCAGTTTACAGGAAAGTCCCTACAAATGACATAAGCATTTTCCTTAAATCTATTAAGTATTTAAAATAGTTATATTACAATTGCTCAAGTAGCACAAGTGAGTCATGTTTGATAGCAAACGATGATTGTAGATTCGATTCGCACTTAGAGATCTTTTTTGAACTTCACGCTGTATCCCGCACGTAGAAGGAAACCTGGCAGAGGGAACCTGGTAGCCTAATATCGTAACACTTCGTTTCCCGCTTTCTCTTTTCTCCCTTTACTAACTTTACAATATCATCATGTGAATATTATACTTATCTCACATATTTACTACGTATTTTTATTTTTTTTTAATATCAAATGATAATTTTAAACTTACTAAATAAAATGGCAGCACCAATTTCAGGTGATCAATGGGGATGTCAACGCCAGCGACACCCAACAGTCGATTGACAGGATACTGTAAAATCGAATAAAAATTAATATCATAAAAATAATAAATAGGTGCTTTCACAGTTTTATTATATTTATAGAATGATTTGATCCTACGCCAATTAGATAGAAAATGAATAAAAAGTCACTGATCACTAGGTTTATTACGCTTCACGCTATATCCCGCACACAGCAGAGTAGGCAGAAAGAACCTAGTGTTAAGATACTCCCTTCCCCACTTTCTGCCAATTTTTTTGAAACATTTCGTGTTGTAGCCAGAACTACGCCTGGTATTTTCCTTGGTGCCAGAACGAAGAAATGAAAGTGTTAATAACTATTAAATCATTCCCTCGAGTGAGGAACGAACCCACAACCATCATGTTACAGTCACACCCTTGCGGCCCAGAGTCATGACGGCCTGAAATCGACTTTAATTAAATTGTTACAAATAACATCTCCGAGTTATGGCCGAATGTCAATGACGGATTAGATATAAAACTAAATCCTATTAAAATATTAATACATATCTACAATACTAGGTATTATGTAATATAATTAAATGGATTATTAAATAATCAAGTCAACAAAAAATGATACCCTTATCTTTTTTTTTGGCTTCTATATTTTATTTATAACAATATTTTTTTTTCTTTTTTTTTCAGCTTCACGCTGTATCCCGCATACAGTAGAGAGAACCTAGTGTTAGGACACTCCGTTCCTCACTTTCTGCCGAATTCTGGCGGCATTGCGTTTTGAGTGGCAGAACTCAACGCCGCATTTTGCCTCTACACCAGAGCGAAGAAATGCAAATATAAACGTAAATAAATATTTCACTTCGAATTCACAATCGTCGCGTTACAGTCACACCCTTGTGCTGCTGCGACTGCCTCATAATAAACATTTAATTTAAATAATTTGAGTAAAATTTATACAATACCGTTCTGGTCGAGTTCCTTTGTTTTTCCTGAAATCATAATGTTCATTTATTTAGTAAAATAAAGATAGGTACAATGTAGAAATAACACTTTCATACAGAAGTAGAAAAAATCCTAATTTTTCTGTCAAAAAATTGAAAAGCGGTGGCAGCAGCGGAGGCAGATTATATGGATATAATGGCACCTTAATTCTTTTAGCTTCACGTTGTATCCACGCCCATACCAGAGTAAGCAGAGGGAACCTGGGAAACTAGTGTTAAGACAATCCCTTCCCATTCTAGGACTTCCACATGTGTCTTCTAGTGGGAATCGAACCCATAACCTTTTACGTTTACAGTCGTATATGTTCTTATAAATAAAAAACTTATAAAATGTTAGGAAGATTACCTCATCCAAAGTAATTGTGATATTCTGAAACAACGTTAAATTGTAATATTTAAATAGTTATTTGTTAAAATAACATTCTTAATTAGTATTGTAATAATATAGTGGTATTTTTGTCTATTTGTGTAGTAGTACAGCTAAGCTTTTTCCCGTAAAATATTATTGACAACAATTTAAGGAAATCAACTCGACAGAGGGCACCTGGTAACGTAGTATTAAGACACTCCGGTCGCTATTAAGACACAGCTGACATGTAATACGTGTTGAGTGGCAGAACTCAACGCCGCCAGGGAATATGTTGTAAATACTCCATGTTCTTGGGTTAAATGAATATACGCTTACCTCCCAAGTAGTATTATCGAAGACGGGTACAGCAACACTTATTTGAAATCTATAGTTTATGTCTTCACCCTCATAATATTGACCATAGTCTTCCTGAAATCAATTCATAAGATTATTTTAAATATTAAAGCTTTTAGCTTCACGCTGAACCCCGCACCCAGCAGGCTACGCAGAGGGAACCTAGTGATAAGACACTCCGTTCCCCACTTTCCGCCGAATTTTGGAGGCATTATCTGTTGAGTGACGGAAGTCAACGCCAGGCTTTGCCTCTACACCAGACCGAAGAAATGGAAATAAGGCTTCTGGCCTGGCTATTTGAAATATATTCAAATTCAAATTCAAATTCAAAATATTCTTTATTCAAATAAACTTATAATAAGCACTTTTGAATCGTCGAATGAACATATGAACAAAAAGCTACCACCGGTTCGGAAGGCAGTTCTGCTGAGAAGAGCCGGCAAGAAACTCAACAGTTGCTCTTTTCAAAATCAATGGTACAATCACAATCTGTTACATTAGTTGGTAGCTATCCTGCATTACATTCAATAGACATTAATTCCATACATGTTTATCTTCTAAATATTCTTGAACAGTGTAATAAGCTTTACTTGTTAGAATTTTTTTTACTGATATTTTAAATTTTGGAAGTATATATATATTGTTATTTTTAACCGACTTCTGTAAGAAAAGGAGGTTATCAATTCGACTGTATTTTTTTTAAATTTTATTATTATTATTATTATTTTTAATTATATACACTAACTAGTTGATGCATGTGAATGTAGTCGCCATATTGTTTCTTTGTAGTGAGGAATTGATCTTTATTCCGACGTAATTCTCCATACCGATATGTTTGCTCTGCATTTTCTTTTTGTTGCCAATAGTATTCGCCTCTTCGAGGATCCTATAATTTAAAGTTAAATATGAATTATGTTTAAATTAGAAAGCAGAATTTATCATAATATAATTCAAATTATATATTAAATTAAACTTTAAAACTTATAATCTATATATATAAAAGGACTTGTCCTCACTGACTGAGGTAAGACGCGCGCACAGCCGTAACCGCTGACGGTAGAAACGTGAAATTTGGACAGATGTTTACTTTCGTAATCTGGACATCCAATAAGAAGGGATTTTGGAAAATTTTAACCCTAAAGGGGCGAAATAGGGGTTGAAAGTTTGTATGGAAAAAAATTTAAATCGGCACCGATTCTTATAAAATTTGAAATTCAGACTCTTAAAAGTATTTAATTGAACACGTGTTTCATGGTTTTCTAGAATTCTTTCCATAAGGGTGCAAATAAGGGGTTGAAAGTTTGTATGGAAAAAATCTTAAATCGCCACCGATTTTTATAAAATTTGAAATTTAGACTCTTAAAAATATTTCATTGAACACATGTTTCATGGTTTATTAGAATTCACCCCTAAATACGTAAGCGAAGCTGCGCGCGTCCACTAGTAATTAGATATACAGTAATATTTTCAGCTTGATAAGGCGTAAAGAAAATTATATAATTATAAAGAAAGTTACAATTTATCCAATAATTTTAATAAAATTATTGGATAAATTGTAACTAAATACCTCAACATTAGCATAGACATCGCTATACACTCTTAGTCTATGTTTCCTTTGAGACACTAAAGGGCGTTCCAAGACACGCAGGATGTTCATCACTTGCTCGGTGACGTCAGAGTCGGTCACCAACTCCGCGAAATAGCCGTCGCGCTCGCAGGTTATCCAATTCGCATAAAACCTGGTAGAGTCACGCAAACCGAAGGGATCGTGGAGCCATAGTACAAATAATCTGTAATTATTTATCTTTAATTCATTAAATTTTTCTGTTAGATATTTCCGTTTATCAGTATTTTTCTGACCATTAGTAACAACTATTAAGAGTCTACTAAGTTTAATGTCAACGATCAAAAAGGTAACAATGACATGTCTAATAAATGATTGAAGACAAATTTTAACATAATATTAATTAAAGACCAGTCGTAGCTCAAGAGTAAAAGTGAGCGTCAGTAAACTTAACAGGTTGTGGGTTCAGTTCTCACTCGAAAAACTGAAACATTAAATATTTTTATTTCCTCCTCTCTGGTAACGAGGCAAAGCTCGGCGTTGAGTCCGACACGCAATATCGCTAAAATTCGAATGCTGCGAAAAATAGGGAACGGAGTGATTTTACACTAGATTCCTATGTTTCCTCTGCCTACCCTGCTGAAGCTGGTAGGCAAAATGCTGGTAGTAGAAATATAAATTAAAAAGAAAGCAAGCAATTAGACATTTAGTTTACCTTATATGGTCACTAGGATCTAGGCGATGCATCAGTTCAGTGTAATTGTCATAAAGGTTGTCCGTTAGTAAAACAATTGCCTGTTGACAAGCGTTCGGCGTATCCTTAGCTTTGAGTTGTTTGTTCAGTATTTTAACTGATTCTGTCAATACTTTTTCCATTTTAGTTTCATTTGTTGGATTTTTATCCTTTAGAGATGCCATCATTGCCGCTGAGTTAACATGATTGGCCTGTGAAATAAGAAATCGCTGGAAATTGAGAACGGAAGCTTCTAGGTTCCCAGGTTCCCTCTGCCTACCCTGCTACGTGTGGAATACTGCTTGATACTAGAAAACAATTTGCTTAGATAATGTTCTTATGAATCATATACAATTTTATCAGAAATACCAACCGGAACCAATTTCTTGTTGAAACAAGGTATAGGTGATTCTACAACCACATTGTAACGCAGCACGTTTACTTGGTCATCGTCAGTCAAAGCGTTAAGGAGAGCCTGAGTGAAGTGTTCAGCGATAGCCCTGTTCGAGGAGTTCATGGATCCAGAAAAATCATACAGTATGAGGACATCACGAGGGGCACCACTTGCGCTGACGTACCACGGGCGAAGCCTACAGTCGTATAAATCCTCGCCTTCCGTTTTCAGTTTGTACATACTGTGCCATAATGTAGCTAAAATGTTATAAATATACATAGTTTTGTTTATTATATATTTTTTTATAATGCATTTATCATTCAATTTAATATCAATTAGGGATCACGATAAAAATGTCTAGACAGAATAGTTGCAGGTTGTTTTAAACTGGTATAAAAATAATAAAAGGAGAATATGAACAAGTGAACATTGTCCTAAGATCTCGTATTAGCCAGCAATAGGCACTCCACGCCGAATGTTAGGTTTATTTTATTAATTTAATGTATTTTTTATGCATTATTTACAAAAAATATTATCTCTCCGCCCGCACAGTTTCATAAAAAAGAGATACAAAGTTTTTGCTTCACGTATTAATATAAAGATAGACATTCTATTATTATTGAATAATAAAGTGAAATGCAACTTAAAAGCATATAGATATATACAAAGATTACTAGACATAATTCTTAGAATTTAATTAAAATAAATTTAAATAACATGTATATTAATAATAGACAACGAATGTAAATATTATCACCAAATCTATCAGTAAAATTACAAGAAAAACATTTTTAAGGGCATTAGTAATTGCTTGCTTTGTCATATCATACATCTTATACAAGCTGTAATGTTATTTAGTCATAAATATAAATAATATTAGTACTAAAATTTTAATACGCAAACTATGAAATAGTTTTAATGAAGCGTTGGCCATGATTAACTAAATAATAGAGAAAGAGTTTCTTAATATCTACTTTTAACAAGCTCCCTGTGGGACCTATTTTTGAGAACTTACATCTGGTGCAGTTGAGGTCTTTTCGACCTCATATTTTGTAAATAATTAAAAGCTTTCAACCTTAAACCACAGTGAACGTGTTTCATTATCTTTTAAACAAAAATCTTACTTGGCATATTTTCAATATTTAGATATTTTTTAGAGTAAGATTCGAACGGCCACTATAGATTTTATTTAGATATATATTGTAACTAAGTAATGCAAGTACATACCGGGATAATGACGTAGAAAGCCTTTAGCGCTACATAGATATTGTAAGTCAATAGATGAATCTTGAGCGTAATTTTCTCGAAACACAGAAATCAGCCCCTCTGTCCAGTGGACGTGTTCTAATACGTGGGGATCTGCAATAAAATTAAAAAACAATCTCGAACATTAATATATATAAATATATGAGTATATGTTTTATATATCTACTTATAACACAATACAAAATTGGTCAAGTGCGAGTCGAACACGCCCGTCGAAGGGTCCGTACTACGTTTAGGATTGTTAAGGACATCTTACAAAAGTTGACAAACTTAAATGAACTACATGTATGAAATGAACTTCAAATATAAGTTTGTAATGATTTTTTTCTATGAAATACCTATAAACTTAGACTTTTCAAATTTTAACCTTACAAACGGACAGACGGAGAACAACTGATCCCATGAGGCTTCCGTTTTTCGTTTTGATGTACAGAACTCTAAAAATGTAATAGTTCATGTCATATCTCTACAAGTATACGCTAAAATTATTGTTCTCACCGCATTGAAACACCTCCGCGGCTACGTGCACGCTGCTATAATCTAAAGAAACGTTTGCATCAAAGTGGACGCTATTCGTCAGCTTCACTTTGTTCAATTTGCTGCAATTCAAAGGAAGCTCCAGATCGCTCTCAGGTGTCTCCGGCGCTTCTGGATCATC
>JAEBDU010007906.1:0-13241 GCA_016802625.1 Heliconius numata | reverse complement strand
ACTGTCGTGGTGTTTGAGTTCGTTCTTAAATATTTGATGTTTAAGGTATTTTGAACTGAAATGATTATCATTGTCCAACAGTTGAGAATTGACAGTTTCAAATTATTAAATTTAATTTGTATATTTTTTCTTTTTTTCTATATGGAAAAGACAAAGCTAACGGGCGTATGGGTTATCTTATGGTAAGTGATTACCGCCACCCACGAACCCCATGTAGCACCAGAGAAGCTACAGGTGCGATCCTGGCCTATGAGATGAAGATAAACGCGGACTTTGAAGAACGTAGTAGAGAACGCACAGCGAGAAGACGTTTCTATAGAAAGCCAAAGCCAAATTATGAGTGTTATGACACCTTCCACCTAATTTGCAAGACACTGTGCTGAGCCGCTTAGTCTTGTTATCAGAGCGTGGAAACAAAAAATAATTTTATCTCCGAGTAAGAATCAAACCCACAACCATCACAGTCAGATACTACCACTGCGCCACAAAGACTTAAAATAAAATAATTTATAAAGAAAAACAATTGAATGCGTTGCTTTTAAGATGAATTTAGCCAAGAAAATTTACATCTAATTACTCCATATAAGGAATCCTTTACATTCTGTGCATACGCTACCCCTATTTCTTACCTGTTAAACTCAGTGCTTTATATTTAGCTGATGTAATCACCTCTTCCTCTACACCAAGTCTATATTTTAGTAAGCCCACCTTATGAGAACACAGAATTCTTAGTTCAGTTAAGGAATCTCGTACCTTTATTCCATAATTCATGAACATTAGTCCTCATGAAGGCAACGTAAGACGTTAAAATAAATAACTCACGAGTAGCTTCGGGAATTGATAGGCTTTAGCGGTAATAATACTGTGATACCATTCTATATTGAATTGGACATTTGATTTGGATTGGTATATGTTTTTGGAATCTTCTTTTGGCTTTTCACATGTTTATTTTTATTTATTTACTGTTAGAAACAGATATGGTTTTTTAAATGCTACAGCTAAAGCTGAGATCAGCTTTCTCTTTTATATTAAGCAAAACCTCTAATAGATAATCTTATCGACCGACTTATACGTACCATGTACATACATAACTTGCTACAAAAAAAAGAATCAGAGCATCAGAAGGAACCTAGTATTAAGACACTCTGTTTTCCGCTGAATTCTGCAGTCATTGCGTTTTAAGTGGCGGAACTCAACGCCGCGCCTTGCCTCGACATCAGAGCTGAGCTGAGCAGAGATTTCACTTCCTCGAGTGGGGATCGAACCCACAACCGTCGCGTTACAGACACACCCTTATGCCGCTGCGCCACGACGGCTTCAAGATAATAAAATATAATAATATTAATATAAATATAACATTATAATAGGGGGACGGAGACCAGGATCCTGAACGGGGCCGGGCTTTGGGGAGACCTGGCTTCTTGATAAATAACGTCAGTTAATCATAACTAATGTGTTGTCCAGCAAATATAACATATAAAATGTATTATACATATTAATAATCTAAGAGCATTTATTATACTGTATAATAATGTAGTAAATATTTCTATTTTATTAAGTTTTTTATTAAGTTTAGTAAATTTTTGTAATAAAAAAATGTGGTCTTGCGAGCCAGCTTTGCCCATTAAAGGTTCTTTAGTAATATTATGATAGTAGGTTCGACACCAGAGCGAAGAAATGGCAATATAAATTTAAATAAAGGTTTCATCCCCTCGAATGGGAATCGAACCCACAGCCACGGTTCGATGACACATAGGAGTATTGTTTCATCAAATCGAGAAACAATTAAAAAATAAATACGCTAAATGCGTACTTATTTTTTAATAACGTTGTTCAATTCTTCGAAAATAAATATTTTTTAAAAAAAATATCTATTGCATTATTTTTAATAATTTCATGCAAGCAACCATACAAAAATAGAAAAAAAAACCTATATTCCAAACTAAAAGTAAAATCTAGGCTCTAGAATCGTTAGAAACAATGAAATATTATAAGAGAAAGTTAAAATTTATTCAATTCTCTTTAATTTTATCTCTTTAACACTACTTCGTTTGAAATGGTAATGAAAACTTCGTCTGCTTTATAATTTTACCACTACAGTAAAGGACCATATTCTCCGTCTCTGAAGACTCATCCCGAATTTATATAATGATAGTAATAAAACTGACTTGGCGAACAAACTTAGCTTTAGGTACTGTAATAAAAATATATACAAATTGTGGGAACTGTTCTACCAAATATAACAATTATGAAAGTTAAAAACACTATATCCCACATATAGCAGGGTAAGCAGAGAGAGTGTATTGTTAAGACTCTCTGTTTTCCACTGTTGAGTGGTGGAACTCAATGATGGGCTTTTTTCTCGGTGCCATTAATTCCCTCGAGTGGGGATGGAACCCTTAACCATCGTGTTACGTGTTACAGTAACTTTTGTGCCTCTAGGCCCTCTATTATTATGTTACGTTACAAATGCTAATAGTTAAATTTTGAGAATGTTGCCAAAAACAGTTTAAATATTTTAAATTGAAACTTTTGTATGAAACTTAGCATTTTCTATTTATTTGCATATTTTTCTGTAGCTGAATGGAATGTTTTATGTAAATATTTTTTAACAAATAAATTACCAGCTTCAGATAGTACCCAAAAAGAAAATGAATTGTGAAATGGGACCACATGAACCCCCTTTTACAGAAGTCGGTTAAAAAATGTAAAATATCCCTTATCATTTCGACTGTATTTAACAAATCCAGTAATGAAATAAATCTTGAATCAGTGAAAACTATGCTTTTCCAATACTGCTAATATTGAAACCCTTTTATTTATTATCATTTTTTTATATATTTACTAAATTGTACAGTTTACATATATAATGTGAGAATTTGAGCTTCACGCTGTATCCCGCACACAACAGAGTAGGCAGAGGGAACCTAGTGAAGAGTGGGAATCGAACCCCCAACGACTGGTCTCGATCCTGGTGATTTATATTAAATAAAAAATATTTTATCATTGAAATCCAGTCTATGAAACCATTAGGATAGAGAGATAGGTGAATTGGGTGTGCTACACACTCTTGGCGAGGCTTCAAATGTTTAAATTAGCTTTATTTGGTAAGCCCTATACGAATTTGAAATTTATTTCTTCATATTAATGTGATAATAATTTCCTAAATCCATATCGAGATTGTATTACTTATGCTTAATAGTTTTAATTTTTTTTGTCTCCTATATCTTTACACAGATTATAAATTAAAAAAAAACACCCATAAAAGATAATTTAAATTTTGTCGGAAATTCAAAACGAGAAATCAAAATGTGTTGATTGATGATTCAATGCTTAAATCAAACCACTCGACGGATGAATCTGAAATTTGGCCTGCTTATACGAGCGTTGCATCTCTTATTAACGACTAGTTGGCGCGCGCAGCTTCGCCTGCTTATTTGAACCCTTAAGGTGAATTTTAATAAACCATGAAACACGTGTTCAATTAAATATTTTTAAGAGTGTAAATTTCGATCTTATCAAAATCAGCGCCGATTTTATTTTTTTTCATACAAAGCTTACGACTTACTTGTATAATTAATATAATAATACATTTGGACGTGCGAAGCCGAAGTAATTTCACACATTTGTTCCTTCAATATCAAATAAGTTAAAATAATACAAAAAAATATGATTTTTCTTTGTTTTGCATTACAGACAGGCTGACTTGACTATAACAGAAGGTCGTACCTTTTGGAAGGATCCCTAAACATTAACATCGATTTTATTTCTAAGTACACTCATAATTTATATGTACTTTAATGAAATTTCAGACTGTTGCATTTTCCAATTAATTGGAAAACCAATTAAGGATTTAACACATCCAATAACGCTTTATCGGCGTGCTTTTCGGATATACCAGATATTACGCTCCCAGTTTTATGTGGGTTCCTTTTTGAATTTGTGCCAACAGTCGTCTACGGAATCGACTAACTGGCAGGAATCTGTCGATGATATTATTAAAATCGATATAGGAATAGAATAAAACATTTTTTTTTACAGTAGGCAAAGAGAAACTAGTGAAAACCAATTTCGTTTTATTTTCTGTCCATTTAGAGATAAATATATCCTTTTAGATGTAGAACTATACATACATATACGAGTATGTTATATATCAAAAAGGCCAGTCGTGGCATAGAGGCACAAAGTGTGATTGTAAGCCGATTGGTTGTGGGTTCGATCCCCACTCGAGAAAATGAAATATTTATTTAAAATTTATATTTCCACTTCTTCGCTCTAGTGTCGAGGCAAAGTGCGGCGTTAAGTTCCGCCACTCAACACGCAATATCTCCGGAATTCGAAGGATTATTTTTACATATATAAATATTTAGAACAGCACAATAGGCGGTCTTATCACTAAGAGAGCGATCTTCGTTCATCATTTTGCATCGAATTCTGAAGGCGTCGCGGATTGAGTGCGGAATTCAACGCTGTGCTTTGCTTTTTTAAAACAAGAATATATTCGAACCTGTAGATTCTGAAATTATAATTTTAATATAGATATATACATATATATTACATAAATATATAGACAAATTGTAATTAAATTATTTGTTTTCAAATCTTAATAAAATATATAGAAATAACGCTATTGAAGTTAAATAAAGTATCTATCGTAACAACAATATTTTAGTGGTAAAATTTTTGTTTATATAATCTATATGCAAAAAATAAATATAAATTTTGTCTATGGAAATGGCAGTTATCAATTTTATTTAAATGAATTAAGCTGTCAATATAAATTTATTTTAAAACGTTAACAAGGAAATGGAAATATCGACAGCGTTTCACGCCATTGTAAAATGAAAACGCTTTTATAAAAGCTGTTTTTATAAAGTTGGAATCGTTCTAATGGAGATTTGCAAATATCGAATATATATCTATACGAGAATCATATAAAAATATAGATTGAAGTCATAGAAACTGCAAAGTGTATACGGTAGTTTTGGGTTCGATGTCAATTGTTACAACAAACAACAATTTCATGTTGTTGATGAATATGAAAATATAAAAGTAATTAATCAAGTAGTATTTTCAATAGATAGTAAGTAGAGTAAATCAGCTTCACGCTGTATCCCGCACGCTGCAGGTTAGGTAGAGGGAACTCACCAAACAAGAGTTCCGTTCAATTTCATGATTTTAGGTCTACGCTACGGGAACGTTATTAATAAAAGTTGACAAACTTAAGTTGAAGAGCATATGCACCAATTTTGTATGATATAAACTATAAATATAAGTTTGTAGTGGTAATTGTATGTCCACAGGAAATACTCTATAGCCTTTGATTAATAAAAACAAAATCGAATACGTACTCGTATTTTAGGATTGAGTTCACTTAACTTAATTTTTCTGTGGTCCAAAGGACTATCCCTATAGTCTATAAGGATTGACATCTTCGAATCTCGAATTTCAATTGACAGATGAACAGACAGACGGATAGACACACAGATAGACGGACAATAGAATAACTCTATACGGGTTCCATTTTTTCTTTTGAAATACGGAACCCTAAAAATACAAAAAAGGAAGTTCTTTTAAAAGATTACCTTCATGCACACGTTAGTTGTAAGGTAACGAAGCGTACAACAACACGCGCCGGCGTACAAAGGTAAACTGAAAAATAGCACCGTCCATCACGCCTTCCGACAGCCAAGTTATTTTAGTATGGAAGTAAAAAATAGTTCTAAATGTATGAGTGGATATGTGCCAGACTTTGTATGCTTTTTATTGCTTAGAACTGGTTGTACAATGTATAGTTTTGTTTCTTTTAGCTTTAAGCTGTTTCTCGCATATAAATGGTAGGTTCCTCATTGGAGGAACTTTCGTTCCAATTGTTGCAACTGCGTGTTGAGTAGAACACAATGCCGAAGATTATTTTATTGCTATAGCGAAAAAAATAGCAGAATACGTAGAGGGATCCCAGTATTAAGACATTCCATTCCCGATCTTCCGTTGAATTTTCGAGGCGTTGCTTGTTTAGTGGTGGGACTCAATGTCAGGCTTTTGCCTTGGTGCCAGAGTGAAGAAATGAAAATTTTAATAAATAATAATTCATTCTCTCGATTCGGGATTGAGACCACAACCATCACGTTACAGTTACACCTTTGTGCCTTTGCGCCATGAGAGCCTTACTTCGCAGGAAGTATGCAAATAAAAGTCATCTCTATTGGTTTTCCTGTATTTTCTAAAAATATGAGTTGAAAACTTCTCATATCTAAGGAATCACAAGTAAATCAAACTGGGCGTGGTAACCACGTCTTTCTGTAACGACTTGAGCTTAGGATTTAATCACCTAACTTTTCAGCTATGCAGTTCCTTCTAAATGGTACTGTGGGATAGGATGGCCATATCAGAATTCATGTCTGACCCACTTATTTTTTATACTATAATATTAACATATTATCTTCTCCATATTTTTTTTTCAAAACAAGTGTTTTTTTTTAAAAAAATGTACGCAATATGTTATTGAAAGCTTTTATTTACTATTGAGTAAAATCTTGAAAAACTAAGTTATGGGGTGTAGATCTTTGCAGTACCTTATCTTGAGGCCACTGTGGTGTAATGTCGTATGACTGTAAGCACGATAGTTGTGGGTTTGATTCTCATTCGGAGAATGAATTACTATCACTTTCTAAGTAGGCAAAGCTTCGCAATTCAACACCCAATGTTTTAGAACATTAGGCGGACTGTTCTCCACGAGAAAATTATCTCATACAGCAAAATCATTTTATTAAAACATATTTAATATTTTTATTTACTATACAAAAATTTTAAAATGTATTTGTCGAAACTATTGAAAGAATTATGGTCATCCTAGTCACAAGTTAGTGCGGTAGTTATAACGACCAATATACATACGAGTACATCTGTACTTGGCTTGCGGCCGGAAGATAGTTGTCTTATTGTTACACATCGAATAAACGTAAGAGGATTTTGTAAGAATTTTATAGTCTACTAGTGGACCCGAACGCGGCTACGCCCGCTTGAACTATACGAATATTTATGAAATTATTTTCAGTTTTCAATACAGAAATGCGTTAAGCAAGCTCATTTTGGGTGACGTTTTCTAACAACAAACTTTGCAAATCCTTGCTTAGCAACGACGGTTGTTATTAACATGGCGGAATAAATTGCAGGTCAAATTAATAAGTATTTTAATATATTGGTATATATCGATTATATTACAAATATGAGAAGAAAAAGTATCCTATGTTCATCCCGAGACCCTCAAGTATCTCTATATGAGTATTTTATCACAATTAAATTAGCGGTTTGGCCCTGATTGCGTAAAAGACAGACAGACGAATTTATAATATAGGTATGGATGGATTCGAGAAGTTATATAATAACTTCCATAAGGTAATTTTAATTTTTTAATATACAATATCGTAAGTAAATCTTTGACAATCTTTTTTTTTGTTTTACCCTGTATACCGCAAATAGCTACAGAGGGCCACAGAGGGTCTAAGTCCTAGAAACTCGGGAGCGTGATGGTTCATTTGGTCCATCTAGTATCACTTAACACGCAATATCTCAATAAATCGATGAAAAGTTGGGAATGGAGTGTCTTAACACTAGGTTCCCTCTGTCTACTATCCTATTTGTCGGATACAGTTCGAAGCTAAAGAAAAAAGTACAAGTACTATGTAAAAATAAATAGAAGAAAGTATAATTGGATACCCAATTACCTATAATAAATACTGGGATACCCTCGACCTTCACGACCGACAGGAAATGGTTGTTAGGTACGTGACGTTACGCCATTTGGCACCTTGTCATTAGTGTGGGGTTCATTTCCGAAGAAATGCTAAAGATATCTAAATATTATGAATCTTATATTTTTGTATTGAGCTTATAGATTCGAGCTAGTCAAAGTCGTTATTTATTTAACTTCTGTCTCCATCTAATCTATCGAATTCAGGTGGAAAAAAGAGAACTAAGAACTGAAAGAGAACATTAGGCCCTCTTGCTACCCTGGAAAATGCAATATGAAAAACTGACCAAGCGCAAGTTGGACTTACCCATAGATGGTTCCGTACAAATTTCAAAATTATAAGTACAAAAGAACTATAAATATAAATTTGGAATAATACAAGTTCATGAGGTGAACTACAACTGTAAGTTTGTATTTTTTTTTAAATAAAATACTTTTTATTTTAACTTTTCGGTTTTTTTTCTTTATTTGTGTTGTAAGTTCTTACTTCGTGCCAAATTTCACAACTGTAGTTTGGACAGCAGACGGACAGACGAGCATAAAAGTGATTCTATAAGGGTTCCGTTTCTCCTTATGAGGTACGGAACCCTTAAAATATAAAGCTAAAAAAAAGATGAAGCAATATAAACTTTTACCTGTATAGTATAAAGCTACTGAAAATTAAAGGAAATATTGTTAAAGTATCAAAAAGAAAATTCAAATACATGTAAATTTTAATAATGAAACAACATTGTGTAAGGGTAAGCTATAAAAACACGATTACTTGGATTGCGCTATAAAGCGACTTGTCCCCAGTGTGACACCAGTTTTATTTTATACCTCGACAGCTTTTATTAAGTGAAACGTATAAAACTGTAATTGTACATTATACGGAAAATACTGTGAGAGCGGTTTGAGTTTTAGAATTTGGTGTTTTTTTTTTTCATATTATATAAATCAATCAGCTTCACGCTGTATCCCGCGCACAGCAGGGTACGCAGAGGGAACCTCGTGTTAAGGCACTCCGTTTCCCACTTTCCGCCGAATTTTGGAGGTATTTTATGTGTGCGAAGAATTGAAATTTATTAATTTATTTAAATAAATATTTAGTTTCGAGTGGGGATCGAACCCACAACCAATCGATTTTGCAGGACACTTTGTGCCCCTGCGTCACATATTTTTTCATATTAGTAGTAGAAATATGTATATTCCAGGGGTATTCAAAAGACACATACATATTATGAGTCCAGACTGGGGCTAGTCGTGGTACAGAGGTACAAGTGGTGCGACTGTAAACAGGCGACAGGTTGTGGATTCGATTCCCACTCGAGGAGATTCAATATTTAACGTTTTCATTTCTTAGTACTAGTAACGAAGCAAACGACGCCGAATCCCGCAACTCAACAAGCAATGCCCTCAGTATTCAGCGAAAAGTGGGGATCGAAAGTGTCTTAATTTGAACGAAGCGTCTTAACAATAGGTTCCCAGGTTCCCCAAAAAGAAAAATTACTAATAAGCGTTCCACGAATCTCGCCTCACAAGCCTTACACATATTTATAAATAAAACATATAAACAACACTATCAATCAACACAGCTTTGTTTGAACAAGCTCTAGAAATAACAGAAATTAATTTCCGTAAGCTTTATACGTAGTGCTGTGTATATTAAAGTTCTCTAGAAAAATACTTACGTTGAAATTGTTTATATTACTCCCTTGCTTAAATCTTATTTCGTTTTTTATTCATTTTTTAACAACGATAGGGTAGAAGGAACCTTAGTGTAAAGATACGTCGTTTGTATTGCGTGTTGAGTGGCGGCGCTCAACGCCGCGCTTTGCCTCTACACTAGAGTGAAGGTATGAAAATATTAAATATTTCATTTTCTATAGTGGAAATTGATCCTAGAACCTGTCACGATTTCTTAAAAGGCCGTCGTGGTTCAATAGCACAGCTCTATAAATGTAACACTTGTGGGGTCGATTCCCAATCTGGGGAACGTGTTATTTTTATTTATTCGGCATGGTAAAAAGACAAGATAAATGCAGTGTTGAGTTTCCCGATTTAGGATTAATGAATAAAGTGGAGAATAAAAAAAATCTAAATTTGGACTTCCTAAAACATAGCATAGGATCGATGAGGGTTTTTCATATTTCATTTTATTAGTGGGGTATCCAGTCTCTACCAAATATCACCGATGCCATTTTTTTTTAATTTTTCTTCTATTTTCATAGCTAGCTTGACCGGACTAAAAAGCTTTTACAGTGAATGTTCTGTACTTTGATGGTCATATTTCATGAACAAAGTTCAAATATTTCACTGTAGGCAGTGACAAGTGAGTTAGACGGTATATGGGTTTTTATCATGCATTTTATGAATTGAAAGTGTTGTTTTAACTTTTTTATTTTTATAGAGTAACTATAAGCCAATCTGGGCGGCTTCGCCCGCTTGAATTGTACGAATATTTGTTAAATATGTATATGAAATTAAAACACTACTGTTGGAATTCCTGGGAAAACGTGAAGAAGAAAATGATTGGCTTTTACATTGGCTGGTAGAAAATGCTTTTTAGCGATGGCAACCCAAGTACTATATGGGAATGTCATAGAAAAAAAAACTTTAGTGGGTGTAAGTCTCTCTCGAGAAAATATGCATATCCTATAAAAAGATAGATATGAAATTCAAGCCCAGTTAGATATTAAGTTTATCGACAAATCAATGGTAGCCCTATATGGATGCATATTAAATATTTAATATTTTTATTTACTCGCTCTGGTACAAGGCAAAATACGGCGTTGAGTTCTGCAAAGAGCAAGAGGCATTGCCTCGAGAATTCGTCCGAAAATAACGTAGATAAATTTGAACCTGCATCTCTTCGACTGTCCTAACCTAACCTAGCCTACTGACGTGTTTTTTTAAGTCTAAAAAATAACAAAAATAAAAAGGCATTCACGATTTATTCGAATTGAAATGAAAATACATATAAACATATTTTTCTTACATTTACATACATTTTAAAGCAGTATTTGTATTCTATGTCATTTAAAAGATGCAGTAAGAACCTTAAATCTAATATAATTGGAATGTAAGCGGAGTTGTGCACGCCGTGCTGGGACGACACAGCAAATTTCAAGAATCCTTTTATTATCCAGCTTTTATAGAAATTTAATCGAAAATGTAGATTTCATTTGAAAATTTTCTTACAAATGTTATTTAAACTGCATTTTTAGAAACGTATGTAGAGTTACATTTTAAATTGATTTAGATTGGTTTTGTTATGTATCATTGTTTTTTAGTAGCATATAACTAAAATGGAGAAAGAAATAAGTAATCTATATATATAAAAACGAAATGTCACTCACTCATTCATCACGAAATCTCAGAACCTACCAGAGCTAGGAATCTCAAATTTTGCATGGACGTCACTTATAGGACGTAGGTACCCATGGAGACAGAAATTAATAATAATGTAGTTCACGCAGGCGAAGCCGCGGGCGGGCCGCTAGTTAAGTATAAAATTCTTATTGACAAATATTTTCCACATCTTTCCTAGGAAAATATAGAAAATATACCTATCGATCATTTCAGTATACAAGCAAGTAATTATATCTTCAACTTATTTCAATTAGATAAACAGTGGTGCATTGGTAATTAGTAAACGCGTTGGATGTGGGTTTCCTACTTGGGGGAATTTCGGGGGGAATATTTCATTTTTCTGCTCTGGCATTACAAAATAGTTGCTTGACATAAAATTATTTATTTATTATACTAATTATATTTGACATCCATACCTATATTATAAATTCGAAAGTTACTCTGTCTGTCTGTCTGTCTGTCTGTCTGTCTGTCTGTCTTTTACGCAATCAGGGCCAAACCGCTAATTTAATTGTGATAAAATACTCATATAGAGATACTTGAGGATCTCGGGATGAACATAGGATACTTTTTTTTCTTATATTTGTAATATTATCGATATATACCAATATATTAAAATACTTATAAATTTTACATGCAATTTATCCTGCCATGTTAATAACAACCGTCGCTAAAAGTTTATTGTTAGAAAACGTCACCCAAAATGAGCTTGCTTAACGCATCTCTCTATTGAAAACTGAAAATAAATTCATAAATATATTTAACAAATATTCGTATAGTTCAAACGGGCGTAGCCGCGTTCGGGTCCACTAGTGTTTAATTAAAAAAAAATAATCCCATAAACAAATTTGAACCAATATACCACGATACAACATTCCCACAGGACAACGCCAAGGAAATCTATTTTAATATCCACTAGCATCTTAGAGCACGTATTCGCTTACTAAGCGGCCACCAGTTTATACTGAACTCTGTATTATATTAATTTATATTGAACCTGGAGTTCTATTAATAACTTAACTAATACATGAAACTTAACAAAGCAATTAAAATGTAAATTTATGCTTTTAGTGTTAAGTGTGTTTATTTTTGAGGCCTTAGTGGCTCAGCGGAACAAGGGTGTGACTAACGCGACGGTAGTGGGTTCGATCCCCACTCGAGGAAGTGAAATATATATTTACGTTTATATTTTCATTTTTTCGCTCTAGTATCGAGGCCAAAAGCGTAGAGTTCGCCAAATAAGAAAAATATATAGAGTTGAAAAATATTAATATTACAAACGTCATGTCCATTTTACGTTCTTTTGATCATTCGCAAACTCTCAAGTAATTGGTTCCAACAAAAATATAATTCTTTGTACAAACGAAAGGCTTTGAAATACGTCTGTCTACATACGAGTATTTACTCATAATTCAAATATTTCACAAACGACCAGGTCAACTATAAATCTGGGGGAAGTCAGCTGTATAATCACAGGGAACCCAGGCTTGTATAAATCATGTTGTGGCCAAACCGTTGAGGCCATTGATCATTCGTACCTTTTCTTTGGGGAATTCCCCGTGATATTAACGCACCGAGTTTTTTCGAGCTTAATTCATTTTTGTGTTGTTTTCGCGTGTTAAATAAGTTAGATTTTTGCGGATGGCGGTTGATGAAAAAAAAACATTTTCAATAACAGAAAATTTCATCTTAACAGATTTTTTTCTCCACTTTTCGCCCGAATAAGACATAGAGATGAGAGATGAGAGATAAAAAAAAAACATTTTCAATAACAGAAAATATGATCTTAACTGATTTTGTCACTTTCATAGAGAGAGAGAGAGAGAGAGAGAGAGAGAGATAGAGTGCTGTGGTGGAACTCATTGCTGCAGTTTGTTTTACTACAAAGACTTAAAAAAAAATCCTTAAACCCATTTACCCAACAGGCTAGATTGAAACCCAATTCAAACCTACAACTATCGATAGACGTGGTCCAATGAGCCACGACGGTCTTAAGTTATTATTAATATTAATAAAATACTACTAGTAATAATAAAAATAAAATGCGTTTCTTCCATAAGTTGGCGGTTGAGTTTTCTTAAAAGTTTTCACCCAACTTCTAAAGTTTACAGACTCATAAATGTAATTAAATTAGTGT
>JAEBDU010007905.1:0-39635 GCA_016802625.1 Heliconius numata | reverse complement strand
AAGACAATTTCAAAGCCTCCTGGCAGGAAAAGTGTTTCAAAAATGTGTCTTAATCCTGGAGGAGAGAGGATAAAGGAATTGTGGATTACTTACTTATTCGTGGTTACTGCCATCGCTATGAACGTCATAACATTTAGCAGTGGGCGTCATAGTATTTGGCAATCAAGGGATCTTCTGTATGGCCTCTTCGGCAAGGATTCTAGCCAGTCACCTTATCTTAGTTGCCTTAAGGGGGACTCGGACTATTACTTGACATAAGGTATGTCCAATTATTTAAAGTGCATTTATCCGTACATTAGAATTTAAAAAAGCTCGGTACTATTTTAATTAGAAATGCTCTCAATTGTACGGGAGGGGGGCAGTTATAAGGAGGCTGCCTCTGAGCGTATCGGAGGCAGTGGCTGATGGTTTGGGCTCCGTAGGCCCTTCCCGGTTTAATCGCGGGAATGCATCTAGCCATCTACCTCCATGCCACCAATAATTCTTTTCCAAGATTATTTGAAGCAGTTAGACCTTCGTCAACCGTACATGCATCAAAATTGAGAAGCATGCGTTGAGTATAAAACTCTAGCACATTTAATTATACATTAGCAAATCTCAGGTATCGGTGCATACCGGATATGTGGAGTGAGAACCCGCCGACTGGTAACACAAGCCCAGAACTTAGTACAAGGGTATTGCATGATTGTTAATAACTTTATTTAAACAGATACAGATACACTGTATCTTTCGGTATACATTGTGTTGAGAAATACGGAGGCTGCCTCTGGGTATATCGGAGACGGGTGTAGATGGTTTGGGGCTCTGAAAACTCTTTTCGACTTAATAATGAGCATTCTCCATATCATCTCTGGCTTTATCCAATAAGAATTTTCAAGCGGTTCGAGAAAGCAAGAATAGAAAATAGTTCGACAACTGATAAAGCAAACCAATAGGAAATTTTGTAATAGATAACGAAAGGTTTATCAAAAAAGAATAAAAAGTTTGATATATGGATTGTTAAGTAATGGATAAAAAGAAACAATGTGTCTAAAACTAAATTAAAGTCCACATAACTATTATAAAAAGTCAGCGAAGGTTTCTTCGGATAATTTGGCATTATCCTCGTGCCAGTGAGTGCACATCCCCATGAGTACCTCGGCAAAAGTATTTAATACCTGACGTACTATATATTAGAAACTGTGTATACCTGTTGTGTATCCCAGTAACCATCAGAATTGAAGCTGATGTAGTGGAAGAAATCTGTAATCCAGCAGAAAATGCGGAGGCAACACATAGGTTAATATTTGGAAGAAGTAAAATTTGCATCTAAATAGAAGGAAATGTTGGTAAGAAGCAGGAGAAAGTGGAAAAGAAAGCAGTTAAATAATTCAGAAGGCAAATCAAGACCAAACTAGTCTCCAAGAATTACAGATGACAACCTTTTATTACTAAGTTGTTGGATACCATAAAGTATGATACACAATAATGCAAAAAGACTATCAAGAAGTTTCATTCATTTTTTGTAACTTTGGTTCCAGAGCTGGGAAAAGCTAATGAAAATAATATCTTCATGGAACATGAGGGCTGTGTAAAGGTAGTTGTGCTAATTATTACTGTCAACAGTCTTGTTATATATGTCTGCATATAGACCTTGGGCGATATCCACGTGCGTAACGTAGGTATTCCGCTGCATATTGCCATGAGTTTTGCATAATCTGAACCTGGCTAGCGAGGTGTACACGTAGTCGCAACTCCAATATGGCGGAGAGCATGTTGGATGTCTACGACATCAAGTCCGGGGAAATCGGACGTTTGAATTGAGTACATCTGTATTTAAATCGTATAAATTTTGACACTGTAAAGTTACTTCTAAAGGCGAATTTCAGAGAGTGAACTATTGTAGTTCTAAGATACAGCTAAGAAGCGATAATTGAAATATTATAAAATTGATAACTTTATACTCGTATGTCAATGTATAGTAGTATCAATTACTTATAACTTTATTACACTTTGAAGAATGATATAAGCATTAGTCGGCCTAAATTTTGGCTGAAAAACTAATGAGCTTATAAACTCACATTTTCTAACGCGTCGTATGTCGAGTCCAGTTTTCTTCAAAACTGTACCTAAGTAGCAGATAGGACAATTCATATCATGAATTGTCGGTCGGGTCGCGGTTCTGGTGAGTGTTCATTGATGCTTTTATGAAGTTATAATACTCAAAGTGTGTGATGGACTCGAGTCTTAAATTTTACAAAGGTGTTCAAAGGTTTGACCAGTTTAACTGTAAATTGGAAAAATTGGAACATATTATTGGGCTGAGTACATAGTATTTTGTAAAGCATTCTATTAAATGCTCTAGTGTTATTAATATGTTGTACTAATGGCATCAATTACAAGGTAAAAATTAAATCGGGTAACTACTTCATCATCATCATCATCGGTCTGTCCTCGTCCACTGCTGGATGTGGGCCTCTTCAATGGCGCGCCGCTGGGCTCGATCTTCGGCTCTCTGCATCCAGCCGTTGCCGCCACTTTGCGGACATCGTCACCCCATCTAGCGGGAAGACGTCCTACATTACGCTTGCCAAGGCGTGGTGTCCACTCTAGAACGCGTCTCTACTTACTATAAATTTATTATAGTTGTTAAAAAAAGGAAGTATGAAGTTGGTTGCCGGTTCTATCTAGGACCTGCTGTCTGAGCCGGATTTAATTTTCAATAGACCGGACGACATTTTCATGGGCATTTCGATCTTGCTCGTATTTCTAATATCATATTTCGTTTAGAAATATTTCGGTGAAACAGGTGAGACCTGTTGAAAATTACGCTCTAGAGACGGGGTGTCATCCTAAGAAAAATGTTTTTCGAGGTTCTACATTAAGAAACTAGCTAGACCACCGGAAACAGGCTACAAAAGGTAACAATTTTGTTGTGTAATTTAGAGGGGAGGCTACGCAAGGGCTTCATGAATAATAATCGATACTTATATAAACAGGTTAGTAAATTATTATCAAAAGAAGTGAGCACGTCTAGCCTTATTATTTAGACGGTTATGAGAGCTTCCTTTCCTACTCATGCTTTGATAAGCATCCGGCCATACCCATGATGGCCATTCGCAACTCGCTGATGCGAGTTGCGAAACATCTTCTAAAATTTGTTTGTATGCAGATTATAAGTAATACTAATAATAGAAGTTAGATTGTTTTGGCTCAGCTTCCGACAGAGCGATTATTAATTGAATTAAAAAATTAAGCAATTTACAATTCTTTGTTTGCTTATAAATAAAACAATGTTACTCATGTTTTTTTTGTGGTTTTACAGATCAATTTATCTGAATGTATCAGAATCAATTTATACAATCATTCTGATTTAGATCACATAGCGTCGTACGTGGTCACCAGGAGTTATAAACACGTCTCTCACAGATGCTGTGCATCGTCACATCCCAAATAATAGTACAAGTTTTACATAACAATAAAACTTGTATTATTGTGGAGAGACGATGCACAGCATCATTTTAAGGCTCCTGGTGAGAGTCTGCTATGAGGTAAGAAGCGTAGTGTCGCCTTTTATACGTTCCGGCGCCCTACCACCTGAGACCACGTGACTTCCGGCGATCGCTGATTGGTCGAAAACAGCAACCGGAAGTGAACATCATTGGATAATCAAAGGGAAGTATACAGCGCCCTCTCACAGATGCTGTGCATCGTCTCTCCACAATAATACAAGTTTTATTGTTATGTAAAACTTGTACTATTTTTTAATTAACTTTTACCATTTGGTTTAGTGGTTTTGTTGTTTACTTATATTTAGTTATAGCGGGCTCAATTTTATGTGCCTTTAGGGAGTTCTATAATATGGAAATTAATTCATTTTCAGGGTTCCGTATCCAAAGGGTAAAACGGGATCTTTTACTAAGACTTCGCTGTCTTTCCCTTAGCTATATCTCATGAACTGTGATAGACAGTTGAAATTTTCCCAGAAGATGTATTTCTGTTGCCACTAAAACAACACGAAATAAATATTAAATAAAAAATACAATAAAATAAATATTTAAAAATCAGGAACGTTGTGTCTTGATCTTATGTTTTCTCCGTTAATCCCCGCAGTACTATAACGTTATTCTTAATCGAAAAAAAACCACATTATTGTTGTTAAAATACATCTACGTACATAAGTAAATTACACTTGGAAATTAATAATTAAGTCTAAAAATTTACTATTTCTAAATGCCTTTGTATAATTTAACATAACTAAATAAATATTACTATTTTTATAACTTAAACAGAAGAAATACCAAAAAGTGAATTTCTTCACGCAGCACATTCACATGGCGCGTTGAGAATAGCTAATTGTTATATTACCATTTATGTATGAACAGGGTTTTGAACTCTTGACACCATATATAAATATTGTGTAATCGAATTTAAATACTCCACTACGGTATAGTGGGGCGACTTATCAATGTAAACGCCAACAGTTGTTGGTTCATTCCCAGCCGGGGGATCCCCAATTTGCAGAAACACAAGATATTTCATGATTAGTGGCGTAGCTAAACGCCACGCTTTGTTTCTAGAGGTTCCTGTGGAAAATAAGGAACTAAGTGTCTCAACACTATGGACTCCATAGCCATACATTTGCCTGTGGTACTTGCTTTGCTAAAACATATTATAAAGATTCATCCATGTCCGAGCATAGCAAGGTAGGCAGAGGCTAATGTTAAGATACTTCATTCAGTGAGGATCGAACCCACAACTATCGCGCTTACAGACGCTGTTCCACTGCGCCAATGGTCTTGTCTAAGATATAGCTCATAAGTCTCCTTTTATTTAAGTAACATGGAGCTAGTAAAGCTTCTATTGTCCTTTGTTGTCTGTGGATATTTAAATAAAATTAAATATAAAGTTTCTCATGCATTTTAGGTGATTCATCTGTCTTCACTATCTGTCATAGCTGTAATATATAGTAATTTAATTTTGAATTGCCAAATTTTATTACTTTACGCTTTTTGGTTACGTAAATAGAATATTTAAAAACCTAAGGTGATGTCGTTATAGGGTATATTAGAAAGTGGGTAGGTACTATAAATATTATTAAATCGTATTTATCTTTATTAATTAATAACTTACATTAGTTTATGAGGGGAAAGTTGAAATATTAATTAATTATTACGTTATAATTAAAATGTTATATTTGTGTTTAAATTAGTAATAAACCTTTTATAAAGAAAGATAAAAATATATAGCAAGAAATGCTAAAACAAAAAATGATCCGTTCTCCGCTCTCTGTCCAAACGTCTGTTGAGTAGCGGAATTCAACGCTGCGCTTTGTCACCGTGGTTTTTTTAAAATAAACTTCTAATACTGAGTAGTTATATAGGGATAACTTAATGAAATAGGGCCATATTATTCAAATTTTCTTTATTAATATTTGCAATATATTATCATGATGAAATAGAAAACGCCACTTTAAACAAAAAAAAACAATAAGTATTAAAAAAAATTTTAAATAATAAAAATAATAAGTATTTAATATTATAATTAAGTTGCAATTATATTATCACCAAGGACTAAGGACTAAGGATAAGGACATCCTCACGGCCTATATCCTTCTTACATGTTTGGCTATGACAGAAATCATGTTGTTAAATAACCAGAACATGTTTATATATTTATGGCTATTTCAAACCTACATCCCCTAAATAGAGAGCTTTTACTCTTAAGCCACAACGCAAATATGGTGGTTCTATCTTACACGTAACAAGTATCGCCTATTAAAGAATTGTTTTGCATCTGTTTATATACATTTAGCTTATGCTGTTACGTAGAAATATCGTTACTTAAGATAGAATTAATTTAGGTAAGATTTTCTTACCTTTTGTATCTTAGTTTTTGGCGAACTTTACGCTACCTTTTGTATACCAGAGAACGTAGAAATTGAAATAATTAAAACATACTAGTTTTCCTAAATGGAAATTGAATCCACAAACGTCACATTTACAATCAGGTGTTCTAACTGTTGTACTATCGCAGATTTCTATGCCTATACAACAAGTTTGTAGTTTATATGGCTATTTAACTTTAATTTTTTTCATTCTTATCGTTTCTTAATACTACCACATTAGAATAACATAATGTCTTCAGTTAATTGTGAAGCATTTATTTTGACATTTAAAAGAGGAAATAGACACAATGGCATTAACTCAAATGGAAATGCCAACAAACAGTTAGAGCTAGCTGTCATAGTGCTCAGAAAGTGTATCGATGCTCTGGTCATGGTTCGTATTCTAGCATAATGGAAGTATGGAGAATATTCTTAAGGTAGTATAGTAGTACAGGCCGTCTTGGTGCAGTAGGACGTCTGACAGTAAAAACGATGGTTGTATGTTCGATTCTCATTCGAGGGAATGGTTGTATTTAAAATTATTTTCAGGTAGAGAAGGTACGGCGTTCATTTCCGCCGCGAAACGTTAATTACTATAAAAGTATAGCAAATTTATAAATAGACTTATTCTAATAATATAATATGTAAGCCTACATACATTTAAAATATTGTTTGGCATTTATTTATTTAATTTTGTAATGATTACTCAAATAATTTTAAAAGATTAGCCAAATTTATAAAAAAACAAGAGCACCAGTAAAAAAAATATTAAAAAACGCATTACGCAATTCAAGTCAAATAAAATAAAACACTTTAGCTATGCTTAGCAAGTATGAAAAATACGAAGGTTACCAATAACAATTTCATAGAGGTATTTATCTGTAAGTGGGACGAACTAGTACTATGCGTCTTCAAAGGAAAACGGCCCACAAACCTCAACTTGCATACAAATGTGTTCTACAATGCATTGCGTAAGCCTTTAGTACTTAAAAGTCTCGGAAAACAATAACTTACTGGAGTTTGGGTAATATTCTAAGACGTTGTGTTAATAATAATTAAAATATTTGTAGGTAGATTGACCTGAATCGTCATTTTCAAAAGCTAGATTTGCTGTTAATATTTTTTTTTATCTTAAGTTATTCACAAAATAGATAAAAGGATTAAAAAAAATAGTTTTCTTTTCACTTCTTGCAGATTTTTTCTAAACATGATACAAGAAACATTGAGGAGTTGGTTTCACAGTAAGGTTCAAAGTAGGTGGAATTGGATAAAAATATTCTATAATTATTAGGAAAGCCAATTAATGTAATTTAGAGGTTAATTCTTACATATACTAAATAAAATTTTGAATCGAAGAAATATAAAAGGTTCATACAAATTAAATGTTAATAGCATAAACTTTCTTTTTACTCACCTAGCCATAGCCTATTCTGTAAAACGAAACATCTTGTCACGCTATTAATAGAAGCTATGAGCGTGACACACAAAAAACCTAACGTTTAATTCTATAACGTACTTGACCTTTCCCAACATCTGCAATTTGAGACCGTTAGGCCATCCGTTATAGACTTGTGGGCAAGCTGCATGGAGATCAATTAAAATGAGAGGAATTTTAAAATAGCGAAGTAAACGTGTGCCTGTTCTACACCTGTAAAATTATTGAATTATTTATTAATTGCTTGTAAATATGACTTCTATTATTGGACTTGAAAAATGCATTAAAAGAAGAAGTTTAATATTAATTGATAAATAAGTATTATTCTTTCCTGAGTGTGGAAAACACTTTAAAAATTAATAATAGTTGTTTATCGTTCTTAAATATTGATGATGGAACCAATATTTAGGTAAATGTCAGAGGATATTAAACTTTCGTCGATAAAGATTTTAAGAAGGTAGATTGTAACACTTTAAAAAGAAAAATCTAATTTTAACTTAAAAGTATCGCCTATATTAATTTTCAATCATTTTAAAATGTTAACAATTTATTTTTTACAAGTGGTAATTGATACGTTGCGGTAAATTAAATATTGTAAAAATATAAATAATAAAATATCTAAACCACTAGTCATTCTTATTTAACTTTCTTACAAAAATAAATAATATCACAACTAAGACTTCCAGTTATTGCTACAATATTTTTAAAATATAGCAAAATTTTAAAGTTACGTGTAATCAGCTATACGACATGTTACTTAAGTTAAATTGTTAACATAAACGAGATATTTATCTTTAAAGTTCATAAAAGTTAACATGAAACTTTCTCAAGTTACGCCCTAAAAGTAGGCATGTCTCACCGGAAGTCAAGTTCCATTAAATTTGTAAACGAATTATAAACGATGATTACATGATTATCGTTAACGGATTACGCAATGCTACGAACTACAATGTCGGTACATCAATTGGTGTATGTAAACCACCCGTATTAAAATTGTTCATTGAAAATGGTAGGAATTTGAACCATTTTGAACCAGTTTTGAACCTTCTGATACATATGTTGTTGAAAAATTTAAGATATTTATTTCAGATAGGCAATTAATGAGCACTTAAATATATTTTTGTTTCTTAAAAAATAATGCGAAATTCTTATTGTATTACAAAACAAAAAAATAACATTACGCGGCGTTGATTTCCGCCACTAAATTTTGTATTATTACTATTAACTTTTGTTGTACTTAGACTAACTACCTTATCGCTTTTTCGCTTCGCTCATTTGCCGAGCGTATATAGGAGCTATATAACAGAAGCGTTTTGACGTAGATATTCCTATTTAACATACACAATTACAAGGAAAAGGAAAATTAATTAATACATTCCAATGGAACACCTGATCGTTTTAATATGTAATAGACATTACTTGCCTTTTAAGTAAATCAAAGTCATAGTTCCAATCAGTATGCAAAAGGCATGTTTTCATTGTAATAGTTTACATTTTATGTACATAATATGTGTGTTAATTTTATATATCGCTCTTTTGGTGATACAATGACGTATATGCACTTTTGAAATATTGCAAGGGAAGCAATTTGAATTTGTAGATAGATAGTGTTTCCACTTTACGTAATTTTTTGACCTTTTTTGGGCTGTATTTTTTTAAATATTACAAATTAATAACATTTTATTTAGATACAGTAAAACGCTAAAAAAACATAAATCCTACGCTATTTTAAGCATTATGATATAGTTAATCTACATAGTGTGTATACTTACTTAACTTACATATTTATATCTATATTTTATTAAAATTCAATTTAATGGTAAATTTTTAATTTTTAACCATTTTCACGTTTTCAGTAAAGTTTTATATGAGATTACAATTTTTAATAGAAAATATATTGTCTATCTAGATTGCAATAATAACTGCATACAAACTATATTTTAACAAATAACAAATACATATCTCTTACAACTAATGTGAAAGGTAACCGTTACATCACTATTATGTATCGATAATGCTGTCAACACAAACGAAATAATTATTGCTCGATAATCGATTTTGTATTCGATAAGTGAAAATCCATTGATCTCGTTCGTTATATAATATAGGAGAAGTCGTGTGAATGTGGACTTGGCGAGTAATCTTCAAGTAAGTTGGTTACATAGCCAAGGTGTGGCGTGCTCTAGTTCAGTAATTAACGATTAGAATTCGTTATGTGGATGTAGGCGCTTATAATTTAATGGGGAATTACTTTTGTTAAGTATTTAAAAGGTCCTTTAAAGTTTTTTGTTGAATACAATGTTAATAAATACTTTTTTATTAAAAGACTTAACGGACAATAATAGAAAACAAAATAATAAATCTTTTAAATATTAAACTATATTTCTTAAAGGAATGAAAATAAAATTTATATATGTATAACAATTTAAGAACCTCCTTCGGGTTTCTCGTCGGTTAAAAATAAATACTAGCGCTATCATATATACTTTTCTATTATATTTAGATATCTTAAAGTTTTAATGCATTTTCTGTCTGTGGTTTCTGTGTATATTTTCTTCGTCTTCTTATGATTATTAACCATGAGGAAGTTAGGAAGTAGGAAGAAAACATTTAAAAAAACATGAGAAACTCCGTCGAAATAGCTAAATAAATTCTTAAATGAATAAATGAATATGCTACATTGGTATCAAATACTAGGTCCATACTTGCGCGTATCTGTATGTCGTGTGCCAACAATACTTTTATACGAATTTTATTGAACTTTCTAATTGTTAGTCGCGTTACCATACAACCTTAATTCTGTTCACGCTCGATATGAGAACAATTTAGTATAATGTTACATGAGCATTGAAAAATTTGTATGGATTTGTGGTTAAAAGTCAAAGAACCTTTACATATATTTTTTAGCAGAGGGAACCTGGGAACTTAGTATACTAGTGTTAAGATAATTTCTTCTAATTCTGAAATTCGTGTTTTTAGCTTTTAAACCATATTCACTTAATTACAGTTACTATTTCTGTAAAACTCTTAACTTTACATATAAACCAGTAATCGTAGGAAGGCATAAAATACTAGTTGTCTATTATTTCTAAATAGCCGACTATGACAACCTGGAATTTAAAAAAAATTGGAAGCTTATACAAATGTATGAGCCACGCATTTTGCACTAGCAGTTTTAGCAAAAACTTTGATTACCATCCTAATACTTCAAGTGGTCCTGATTTAAGAATGTTTTAACATTTATCTTAGTCATTTGTATAACAAAATTCAACATATTTACACTAAATACGGCAATATCATGTTATATTATACAATTCTCTGAAGTATTGCATTTCAGAGACAACCAGGGCATAACTGACATAAACACCGGTCAAGCGCGAACCTACTCTGAACCAATCTCATTTCCGATTTCGTAATTTCTTTTTAAAAATATAATTATTAAAACAGTTATTAAGAATCTGTGCGTGTTCTAAATTTGAAGCCTTTGTTAAAATTAATAAACTATTTTTTGTTATTATACTGTAACAACAGTAGCTACAATAATAGTTTACGTTCAAGTTTAACCGGTGGTTAATATTTATACTAAAAATATTGTATCTCCCAACGTTGGCTATAAAACACAAATATCTATTTTTTCCCGTTATCATAGGAATTTTGGGAATCTTCTTTTAGTACTATCCTTTACTTCCCAAGGAACCACTATTTTAAATTCCAGTAGTTCCGTAGTACGTTGTCTGTCAGTCAGTTTCTCATCATCAGTCATGAGTTCAGTATCACCCTCAGTAATGGAACAGTTCTATACCTATATATTTTTGGTCAGTCAATGTGCGGTGTTAGGTTTCGCTCATCAACCAAAAATTATAAACTTTTGAATAGGATCTTTACCCGTGCTTTCAATTAGTAAATTAAACAGCAATAAAAATATTTTAATAACAAAATATTTTTAATTAAAACTAATGTGAACAGTATTTAAAATAGTAGTTAAAGTAATGAAATCATAGTTATAAATATAACATGTAGATTCATATTGTAGAATTAAAATCACACTTATTGCAATGTAATAAGGGCTATAACTATAAAATCATTAAATATTATATTAAAATGCATATCGCGTTTTTTGTCGTTTCATACGAGCAGTAGCATTCAGAAGGTTAATGTTCATTTGCGAAACATTAAAACACTGCCTTATTGTCATTTCGGTTAGCCTATTTATAAAATATTTGTAAATACGTATAAAAATATGAATTAGGCCATTGTTTCGGAAACGGAATCTCTTAATACTAGGTTCCCTTTGCCTACGATTTGCGTGAAACAGCGTGAAGGTGTTTTTGTTTATTTATTTTTTTAAATTTAGAACCTTGGCGTGTATCAAATCGTCTAAATACCCTTATTAGAATATGAACATACCCTACGGTAATATATGAATTAAATGAATATTCCATATGATGGAATCCCAAGGCTCACAACTTCGTGCTGATCTATTAGAATGTAAATAATTATTGATTCTTCTAAGATGACTTTTTGTCATGTAGGTGACCTTTGATGGTAATACCATTAAACTAATATGGCATTCCTAAAATATATGTAATTATTTTAATGAAAATTTATCATTTAATAGCCAAGTGGCATACTTCAATTTTTCATTTATGTTTTTTCTAAATTAACTGTAATTCCAAAAAAAACTACTTCAAAATGTTATCTATAGCAAAATATTAGATATTTTTTATTTAATTTAATACTGTTGGAAAAATTGTATTGAGTTGTAAAAAGTGAAGGGAATATTACATACACCTATGTATGTGATATAAGTCAAAAAACGATACTAATCTGTGGTATCATGCAATTGAAAGCTGTCATCAGCCTTGTGGCAAAAGTCTCCACTCGTACGCGATTATTTGCATCCTGATATTATAAACCATTACTCATTTGCTTTCTATACACTTTAAATTGCAAAATCTGCTCTAAGTTCTATATGTTAAGATATAACTCAGTATGTTATAGATTCAATACACGAACAAATTTTAAAATACTGACAAAACAACTCTATTTCTGTTATTATAAGGTTTAATTTTCTTTAATAGATTGCATTAAGCACAATATCTGGAAGTACAGCGGATGCAGTACAGTCTGCTACGCTTTCCTGTCTTTGAAGCACCCGGTGTTTTTTGTTCGAACTGCACTAGACACACTAACGTTAGAATAGTTTATGATCGCTCCAATAAGTATGACAGGAATATGTCCATATAAGAATGACAATCATATAAAAAGGTTTCCGTTTCCAAGACGGAACGTTTTGTTGACTATTTAGCTTTGAAAGTTTCTTATATTTTGGATTCATTTTTTTAGATTCACGCTATATTTCCGTCACAGTAAGGTAAGCAGAGGGAACCTAGTGTTAAGACACTCCGTTCCCCATTTTCCTTCCTGCCGAAGTTCCTGTTATATTAATTTGGTATTAATATATTATTCTATATCTACAGCGGTTACATAACAATTTCAGAGTAATAATAATCGTCACGAGTTTAGCGTTGATACGGTTAAAGGAAATAATAATAATTGACATATTAATTCCGACGATAATGTGAACTAAATATTATTATTTTTTTACGAATGTTTTTATAAGTTTGTTATATATACTTACATTTTTTTAAATCATAGAATTATTAATGTAATAATGTAATAATTTACGTAAATATCTTTGTTGCAGGCGCAAAGAATGGAGTGTGGAGCCACAGACTTTGGCAGAAAGCGTGGTGACCAGGTAAGAATTGATAATTTAAAAGTATATTAAATCCTACTGAGTCAACTATGGTTGATATAATTATATTATATTATTATATTTATTGGTATTTATTATTTATTAATTCTAATTATCAATACATGTACGTGAGTATGTGTAATGTATATGATATTTTTAAGTTGTGACATTAGTGGATTAGCCCAACATTTCAAGGCTGATCGAATCATTGTTATTGTTCAGTGACAGCCATCATTTGCATATCTTGATGAAATGGTCAGCTATTATTAGAACTTGTTTCACCTTGTATTCATTCAATCATAGTATTCAATCGTGTTATTATTTTAACTATGTTTATTGCAATAATTTCTTAAAATTAATAATAATAAAATCACTTTTAAAATGTCCGGTGTTGGTAGAAAAATAAATTAAAATTTTCATTAATTCTCATTATTCGAGCGGAATTTTAGGAACTGTTGATACGAGTATGTGTGCAAAGTATTTGAGAAATTATCGATTTTGTTTACATATTTAAATACTGCTACTGGCTCTATTATATGTTAGTTTTTAATTTATGGGATACATTATAATTAATTAAACTGTTTACAAAAATACATTTATTACAAAAATAACAAGAGTTCTAAATTATACTTTCTTTTATTAAATTTGATCTCGAACAGTAATATTTAACTTTAACTAAAGTTCCGATAAATGTCAGGAGCCTTTGACATTTAGATGACAATGCTCTTTCACTTTCCCGCCTTTAGACAGCTGTCAAATTATGCAATCGAATAATTGATGGTGGACACCTGCCACCGTAAGGTGTATGGTACAAGAACATAACTAGCAGATGTTGTTCTATTTATACTATTACGAGATCTTTATCAATTAATAGAAATAAACGAATATTGTTACATTTTACGTTTTGCAGAATATAGATAACAATAACATGCCATTTAATAGGTATTTGCAGTTCGTTTAGTAACCTACTAATTCAGGTATAAAATTGTAACCTGTGATTAAAAATAAAAAAATAAACTTTTTAGTAGAAACAACAAATATTGTATACAAATAAGTGCGGACAAGTGCGAGTCGGGCTCGCCCACCGACGGTTCTATACAAAAATAGCCTATCTTTCATTTCATACCTCATTTGAACTAGCGGATTTAATACCAAATTTTCCTCCCCTTTTAAGGTTTTCAGATTTTTTCCTGAACTAGTAGGTACTGCCTGTAGATGCTAGCTGCCAAATTTCATAATTTTAGGTCAACTGAAAGTACCCTATTAATTTTGTTTCCCTTTATAGTGTCGACATACTCGGTTTTTTGCGTTATACTCGGCCATATCTTTTTTTTTATGTAAATGTAGAAATATTATTTATTAAGGAAATCATGGGACCGTAGATCTGAGTATATTATGGTATGAATTAAAAAAAAAATCTGTCTAAACTGAGATCGTATCCACGAACTGCGACTTAGCCGGATGAACCAAAAAGACCAACATGTCTATCAATTGCTATCAAAATATCGAATAGCTAAATCGATTTCATTCGATTGTAGAATCGAGCGGTTTGTGTAACGGTTCCGCTCTGCGCACGACTTCCATATATTAACTAAAGAAAATATATAGGGATTTTGTTATTTAAAACTGATTTTCAAAATGTTTATTTATGTCAGTTGAAACAATATTTACATTACCTTTTGAAAGTAGAGACTTGTTTTGTTATTTATATTGGTGAACAAAAATAAGATTGTATGAAATTTATTTTGTGTTTTCACGGTGATAATAGATCAAATTAAGAAAGACATACAGATTGCAGAGTGAGCGAAGAAGTAGAAGTAGGTAGAGGAGGATGCAAATAAAAGGTATTAAATCTTATCCACCTAAAATTGATGATGACTTATGTACTAAAAAAAACAATATTTACATATTTTACAATTTTTTTTCTAAATCTTACTATATGATATAAGAAAGGTAATTTCTTATATCTTCTATAGAGAATTTGTATACACGAGTGAAATGTGATTATGATAGTGCGAAGGCTGTATTCTCACGACGATGTGACGGCGACGTATGAAACATGTTCCGTTTATAACTAAGGTTAAGTGCAGAATGCTTTTAAATCACATTAGTTATGGGGTAAGAAATATTCATTCCTTAGCTTTATGTAATTATAATATAAATCCTTCATTAAAAAAGTAAAATCAGTAAATAAATAATGAAAAACGTATTGATACTGTTGTTATTTTATTTTAAAATATGTAATAAATATTCAAATATTCTTTACCTTCATCTTGAAATTTTCCTCATAATTAGTTGGCAATAAGCTTTATTTTAAAAAAAAACCACGATACAAGCATTAAGTATATAGCATATTTGTGTAGTATTAATATTGAAAGATTCATTTTCCCAGACAATGCCAGGTCAAACCGCTAGTTAGTCTCTGCGTACGATTCTCACAACAATAATAAACAATGGAAGATAGACTTTATGAAATTATATCGTATTTTGCAAGCTGTCAGCCATAAGCTCGGTGTGGCAGTTCAATGCAGTTACTTTAGCTGTCTTCGGATATTGTATTTGCTGGAACAATGTTAGTAATTTTCATTTTAATTTGAAATAATGTAATAGAAATGTTAATTTTTGAAATAAAATTGTGTTTATTATAATTGTGAAGCTTTTATGATTGTTAACGTATATTTACTATTTTTTTTATCTATCGATTTTTGCTAGATAGACACTAAAAACTTTGTTAAAAGTCACTTCCATAACGTTAAATATAATAGTTTATTTAAGAAATTTGATGAATGGCGGAACCCAACGCACAGTTTTATCTAATTTGAAAAGAGAAACGTCAATATTCTCCCTAATGAGATTTGAATAACATCTAGTGCAGATAGTTCAGTAAATAGTGCCTTTTATTTAATAGTATGGAACATATAAAATTGTATTAAAAAAACAAAGATAGCTTATCATCACTAAAAACTTCAGCATTGTTATGTTTTCCGTATACACATAATAATTTAAAAGCTTACGAATAATAAAAATAAATGAGGAAAACTAAAATTTATTATTTACCATTACATTTTGTTGGCCCACATATGAACTTGTCCCATTAAGCTGTAATTTGACGTCACACAACCATCGATCAGAGCGGACCGGGATCGATAACCGGTTACGAGTTGCAACGGTACTATATTAAGGGGAAGAATATTATGCTAAAAAAGGATATTTCTCTTAATATATATACATAGTAAAATAATTACTAAAAAAGCCAAAACATTTCTTATATAGCTGCTGTTTTACAATTATTTATTAAGTAAATATATCTTCGAGCATACTATTTATCATGCAATACTGAAAAATATTTTTTTAAATTTTACTGACATTAGATAATAATATTGACTATATAATAATTTAATTCAAAAATAAATAAATGAAATAAATACAATATAAATAAATTTCATATGAAAATTATCTAAGAAATAAAATGATACAAAAGTAATATTTTACGTATAATGTTAAAGAAAAAGTATATAATTACTTGAACTCATTTACCATAAATCGTCAAAATTCGTCAGCCCACTTTCGAACCAGTCCCATCGAGTCCAAGCTGACGTCACAGTCATCAATCACAATAAATTTATCGTCAAGTGTTCAACAAAAAAACTTAAAAGGGCTGTAAAAAGAAATGTATTTTAGCGACTCATTTGTAAAAAGTGCATCAAGTAATGAGATTTGAATAAGCGTAAATACCAATAAGTAAGAATTAAACAACTTTTGTTTCTTTGAATTAGAACAGTTGAGTTAAGAGAGAAATGTATTTTTTGATGAAAATTATAAAATTTTACAGTCAGCTAGCTCAATCGTAACGCTACCGACAAAATATTAGAACAAAAAATTATCCTATATTATACAATATATCAGGCATGTTAGCTGGGAAAATCCAATAAAAGTAAATTGTAGCTTGTTCATATTTTTATACGTTTGCAAAAAATATTTTCTTATCCATATAGTGTGGAATAACACAAAAAAAATAGGAAAAAGCTACCACACACACAGTCCTTAAAACAAACTAGTCCTTAAGACGCGGAAAATGTATTGCTATATATTTGACTTCTGTTCAGAACAAGTTGCAGGTCGTTTGTAGAACATTTAAATGAGTTAAAAACATAAATTATGTACCTAGAATCATTTAAGTGTGAACTGAGAAGTTTATTTATTTGAAATATTAGTATGCTTTTACACATTTTAGTATTTAAGCAGTTAAAGATAATTTGCACATCTACATTTTCTTAATAGAAAATAACTTTTTTAGTTGTAATAAATTTCGATTCAGGATATAATGATTCTTTGAACTACAAAGGAATCGATTATATATCGATTAAACTTAAAGATTTATCTGGAATTTGTCAAATATTACTTCATATATAATATTTAGGAAGAAGTATAATCCTTTCAGTAATATTATAAAAAGGTTTAACTTAGTTTAGGCTTAACGATTTTCAACTTCAGCTTGTAAAAATAAATTATTATAAGTAACAAACTTACGATTCATCGGGCCGTTATAAAGGATCGATTTATTATAAAATCGACACAATTGACAATAATTCACGTACTTAAGAGAGATGACAGGAAAAATATAAGCTGACTCTCAAATATATGATGCAATAAAGGAGAGCTTTCACATTTTACATAATAACTCAATGACACGCCTAAATTCCATACATAAAGGTCGTTTAGCATCAGTGGACGTTAAGAACCGAAATACTTATTTTATGGTGGCAAAGTGGACATGATGAGATTGAATTTATATTTTATACCCCGGAATTACCTGTTCGCGAAATTTTAAGTTTCGTTATTTTCGTAAATGTTCGTAAACGTCAGCTTTTCTGAAATCTTAAAGTTTATTAACATTATATTAGTGCAGTCGAAAAGTCTTTGGCATATATGAAATAGATTTATGTTTGAAAATATTCAAGCCTATTCATCTAACGTTTCTTAAGTAGAAGATGATTTTATTTTTGATCGGCTTTTCATAAAAATAACTTATAAAGTATAAATTAATTTAGTGAAAAGTTTTTTAATAAAACTCATTTTATTTAATTTTTGGTCTAATCTAAATAGACGGTACTAAAGATAATAACATGACATTTCGAACATTAGTACACAGTCTATGAATCATAAACTTAACAAATTATACCGCCGGAAGTTCTAGCATTCTCACGTGCACTTTTCGCATATTTACCTTGTAAGGATTCTTTGAGATTTCTCTCACATTTCTTGAGCTTGAGCTTATCTTGAAAATCTGAAATTTCACATGCGGTTTTGAGAAATTGCTAAATGTTACCTGTTCTCATAATTTAAAACTAATATGAGAAGAGCTTAAAGAAAAAAGATATTCTTATTACAGTTACAGCAATAAATTATTATATAAATATATAATTAATTCTCATTATAAAAATATATAAATAGTTATGTCAAAAATACATTTATTTTGATATAAATTTTACATTTTCATAATAAAACAATAAAATAGACAATTCAAATAACAAAAGTAGGCCCCACGACGGCCTTTGAACTTGCATCTGATTTGTGGAGCGACAGACACACTTAGAAAGTAACTCTTTGTGGGAATCGTTACAGCTTTTATGTAAGCACTCAAACTTAAAAAAAACTTAAGTTATTAAGTTTTACTGTTGATTGCTAATAGCTTTTAAGGGTTTAGAGATAAAGGTTTTTAGCGGTTTATTTTGTTTTACAATATTTCTACTAAATATAGTGATAATGTGAAGATATACAAATGTATTGTTTTATCATATTTAGTATTTGATTTATTGTATTTTATATTAGTTGATATTTCAAAGGTATAGATAGGTTAAAAATACGTACCTACAACATATCAAAAAAGGCGTAAAATAAATGTATAACCGGAAAGTTTTTACTTAGTAATAGAAATGTTTATTGTAATATTTTAAAATTATGTTAAATTGAAAATTGGAGGCAATTTATCTAAACTCCTACAGTATTAGTAAGCGCATATTGTACTTTTGAGCTAGCTACTGCAGTATAAGAAACGATTTAAGAATTTTTATCGCTTCATTAAGTTGAATGTGATGTATGACTCGGGCTCTATATTTGAGTTGAGGTAATCACTGTGTGTACTTGTTTAGAATGTAAATGAAATAACACACATAGCTTCACGCTTTATCCCGCACTTAGCACGGTAGGCAAAGGCAGTCTGGGCAAGAAGTGTTAAGACTTAAGAGTTTTAAATTAGAAAAAAATGAGATCTGCCCCCAGGAAATTAATTATTTTCATTTCTACGCTCTGGTTAGAAGTCGCAAGCTTGAGTTTCCTCACACCATAGAGTAAAACCAAAAAAAAATACCGATTACTTTTAAAGTCTCTTGTATTTCTTTATATGACAAGATAAAACTAAAAGTATTTACCGAAAACAATGCCCTCGAATGTTTATATTAAACATAATATACTGCTAATTAAATCTTTATATTAAGTGTTGACAAATAAGATTGGTTGTGAGATAAATGGCTGGTATATCAACTTATGCAATACACTTAGCGATTCATTGATGCTTTTAAGCTCGTGAAAGTCAGAAGCGACCCGAAACTATTTCCTTTGCCACCTCGTTTTTTAATTGTTGTAATAAGGTTGCGAGGCTTCGTTGCCTAATGTTTAATGTTTTATCTTTATTGACGTTTTTGATAGATAGTGTGTTTTAACCGACTATATTAAAAAAAAACCATTGCTTAAAAATAATAAACTAATAACGGATAAAGGCTTGGAGAGGCCTATGTCCAGCAGTGGACGAGGCGACAGGACAGGCGATGATGATGATGATGAACGGATAAAGAAGTAAAACTTAACTTTACGCTTTATCTCTAGCTCTACGGTCTCTACATACCTCTTTCGCCTCGTCCACTATCTTCTACCTCTTCATAGATGCCCTCCGGGGAGTCCTTATGCTTTTAGGTGACCTTCCTCCAGTATCTTTGGTTGTGTTTTCGAAGGTTGATTGAAATAAAAATGGTTGTGGATTAAATTCCGAACAAGTAATAATATTTATAATATAAATAGTTCTCGGTCTGGTGAATAAAATGCAGCGTTTGCATATCTAGCACGCGATATCTCTCAAAACGTGTAAAATTGAGTATGAGCAAGTTAAAAGTAGGTTATTTTCCTTTAACTACGAACAATGCATATATAACAACGCGTATATGATTACATTTTATAACAAAAATTACATATAAAAAATTGCTGATACCTTATTTTATTCTATTTCTTATATTTGTTGTTATAGCTGCAATAAAATACGCCATCTGTGAAAATGATAACTGTCTGACTATCTACTATCTCTATGCTTTGTCCAGAACTGGGATCGAAACCCTATTCATCACATATGAAGTTAGGTCCTTTCCTACTATGAAGACATCTATACCCATATATACATACATACATATATTATCTTCTAGTTAACGTTTAATTAACGTTACTTGACCTATAAGACAGCATATTTTGAGCACAGCTAACAATCTGTCCTATTGTTCTTATAAAATACTGGTGAATGGCCATAGCTGAAAAGAGGTTAGAGATCCTTGAATTGTCCATACTTTAAGGAATAGAATGGCTATTGAAGTATTACAAAATAACAATCTATTTAGTTAAACATATATTATTTGTAATATGTATGTCTTCTAAGTCAGTTTTATATTTGTGTTAAGTATTAGTTTTAGCATAAAAGATTCATAGTAAATACATAAGTAAATAAAGCCTATTCGCAAAATTCGTTCATTACATTATCAAAGATACTCATTTTAAATTAATTTTTATTTATTAAAAAAAATGCTAGCTTGAATTTCTATTTAAATAAGTAAAAATGTTTGTTTTTGTGGAGCGGGCACTATCGTGTGCTTGTAAACACGACAGTAAATGCAACAGAAAGACGTGAAAATGGGGAACGGAAGCGATGTGTGCGAACGATAGCTTAACACTAGGTACACAGGTTCCCTCTGCCTATTCTGGTACATGCAGAATACAACGCGAAGCTAAAAGTATATAGAAATTTCTTTAAAAAGCGATAAACTTTTTTTAAATATATATTTTTAATTGAAAAAAACCTAATATAAATCTACCCACCAAAATACAATACACTTCGGTCAAATATAGTAACCATGCAAATTGTAATACGAGTACGCTTTCACACCGTCTGTTAGTCTATTCACGTTTGATTGTATGATTTATAAAGTTTCCGCCTCCGACTCGACTCGCGAGTCGCCGCGTAATTGAATGTTCTCAATCGAATTGATCACTGCTCCCACTTGTAATCATGTTAGGTGGAGTGTCCATGGATTTCTGTTATGTCTTTTAAATGTCATTTTCTTCAGCTTTATGCTGTATCTTGCTTATAGAAGGGAGGACGAGGGAACCTTGTGTTAAGAGTCTTACTTAAGATACTCCTTTCCTCACTTTCCACTGAATTTTCGATTGCGTGTTGGGTAGCAAAACTCAACGCCGCGATTTGCTTTGTTACCAGAGCAACGAAATGAAAATATTAATAAATAATAAATAATTCATTCCCACGAGTGGGAAGTATAAAAAAAACAAATATTGTAAAAACGTCCCTCAAGTAAAATTCATATCGTACGATTACGTCATAACTAACGTCCCTCCAGTAAAATTCAAATCGTATGATCGTAATACGTCATACGTCACTATGTTTTGGTTAACGACTTAAAAAAAAAAAATAACTGTATAATTTGATTAAGAAATTACTTACGCTAGAAAATATCTAAAATAAATATTTGATGGTCACTCCTTAAATAAGTGACGCATTTATTTAGCGTAGGTCAGTTCAGCCCGGGTCGAACTTTCCCATACTTTTGTTGGCTTTATGTCCGTGCATATGTTTCATCATTGGATTCTAGTACTTGAGCGTCTAAAAAGGTTATTGTGTTGTAACTTTGTTTTCAAAGGAATCTAGTGGTTACAAATTTAATTTTATTATACATATTCTAATTTTTTTATATATATTTTCAGCACATCTAAGGGGTAATCTAAGAGAAATCCTAGTATTTCTAAATCGAGAATGTACCATAAGTTAGGCATTACATTATTACTTCAAATTAACTATTTTAATACTTTTAGAAACATATAAAAATTAATAAATATATTGTATAGTAATAATTTATTTAGTTTTACATAAGCAACTTCACACTAGTGCGGCGCCATCTGATATATTTCAATTTATTATAATCGATATAGAGATAGAGTATTACGGAATCGTTACGATACCGTTTGAAATATTATGTCTCGAGTGAAATATCGTTATTTGCCTTGTCCCGTTGATTTATGCCGGACGATTAGCGATTGCGATGGATAATGTGCTTATTTAAGAACGGCTCTAGTTTATTAATAGACCATTTCATATATTTCATTCAAGCTGTTGAACGAAAGTTTATTTAAGTGTTTAAAATAGATACTTAAAATAGATAAATTTTGTTATATGAACACAGAGAATAATAGTAATAAACTAATGTATTACCAGGTTTTAACGTCTGGAAGTCTAGAACATCTAGAACGGAGGGTTCTAAAATTAAGATCTCTCTGTTTAGTCTGATAGGTGGGAAAAGCATAGAGCTGCTTTATTTCATACTTTGGTTAAATTTTAGAGACATTCTGTGCTGTGTCCCGAAATCACCATTTGTGCTTGAAATATTAATAAAAAATATAAAATAAAAATACGAAATATTCTTAAGTAATTCGTAGTGTATTGAATGTATCCTAATATAAGAGAATATAACGAAATATCCTACAGCCTTATTTAAGCTCATACTAAACTAGTACCAGCCTTATTACCACGAATAATTCAGCACATTCATAAAGTCATACTAAATTAATAGCAGATACGAGGCATAAGGCATACATACATACAATTTGCACACCGATTTCGGTCTCGGTAAGTCACGGCTTCCTATTAACTATTAACGAGAGCTTGGGAACTGGGCCAAGTTACGTTTAGAGCGAGTGTTGTCGATATAGTAGGGGCTAGTTGGGTCCGGTTATACTCGTAGGCTTATTTGATAATGCCAACACAGGATTTACTTTGTTATCATCTATCTATCTATATATAGGTGTAGGGTATTTTATTTAATTGCAACATTGATATTTTTGAACTTATAATGCTTCGTAATATGGGTTTTAGTTATGGCAAACAATCAATAACTCTAGAGAGGAAATAAAAAATGCATCGTTTAGTTTCTTGCATCGTCTTTCATTTTTTTTTTTCAGCTTCACGCTGTATCCCGCACACATCAGGGTAAGCAGAAGGAACCTTGTGTTAAGACCCTTTGTTCCCCACTTTCTGCCGACTTTTGGAGGCATTGCGTGTTGAGTGGCAGAACTCAACTTTGCCTCGATACCAGAGCGAGGAAATTGAAATATAAACGTAAATAAATATTTCACTTCCTCGAGTGGGGATTGAACCCATAACCTTCGTATTACAGTCACAGTTTTAAAATCTCCATATTGTATCTATAATTTTTAAGAAAGTAACCAACTATATTTTATGTTTTTTATTACATAAAGAATGGTTCGTCGCATTGTTCCACCATGAATCAGCTGATAGTAATACTATAAGGAACAGCAAATAGTGAAAGTTTGTTTGGGCCGTGTTGGAATGGAATCAATGAAGAAATTTGATTACATTCAGATCAGGTTTAAGAAATACCGTATATTGGTAGATATTTGTTAGACTATAAAATAGTGAAATAAATTTGAAATCAATAAATTTTAGGGAAATTCTGCTTAAATCAGTTACTTAACGAATATTTATAAAAATAATTACAAAAGCAATTAATAAATATTTATGATTTTCAAATAAAATGAGTCCTCGTTGCATATTTTAAATGATGCCTATTATCAGCTATATGCAGGATTCAGCGTAGTAAGCAGAGTAAACCTAGTGTTAAGACACTCACACACCGCCAATTTCGAGACATTATGTATTGACTGTTCGAATGCAATATCTCGCTTTTAACATAATATAAATAAATGTTCAAAGTAGAGTGCACTTTAATTATATTTAGTAACATTAAAGACTGAATCTTGACTATGAAATGGTTTCAATGAGCAATTATTATTGTTCCATTACAAGACGTAGGGCAATCACTATATTTCACTCCGCGATAAGGCAATCGGTATTTATCAATAACGTTGTGATTATTTGCGAGTAACAAGGTTTATGCTTTAAGGGACTTATGGCCTATTAGGGAATATGTTACATAAATGGTGTTTCTGGCAAAATAAGGCTAATATTATAAATCAGAATAATTTTTTTGGTTGAACGCTTTAATCTTAGACTCTACTGGTTCCCACAGTTAGGCAGAGGGAACCTCCGTTCCCCACTTTCCGCCGAATTCTGGAGGCATTGCGTGTTGAGTGGCGTAACTTAACGCTGCGCTTAGCCTCAACACCAGAGCGAATAAAGGGCAATATCATTTTAAATAAATATTTCCTTTATTCTGAGACTGTAAACTCGATTAAATAAAATATTTAATATTTTGGAATTGTTTAAATAGGAACAAAGTGTCTCCTAAGTACACAAGTTCCATCTGCCTGCCCTGCGAGATAAAGCGTGAAGCGTGAAGTTAAAAAAAAAAGTGTTAAAAAAATAACATATTCAATATATGCCCAAGTATTTCATGTAATTACTATTTCAATAGCTATGAATGTTCAGATCGTCGATAGTAATCAATTCTTGATTAGCGAAAGTCAATAGAAAGGCAGAGGGTCATCGTGATATTGCAAACAGACAGACAGAACTGCCCTACTAACTAGCTGCAACGAAATTGATTGTACAATACAATAGTATACAATGTATTCAGTTTTAAGGGATTCATTATTTTTTACATTATAAGCAATTTCTAAGTATTGCTAAGTCGGTGTTTTTAAATTGGGCATAATAAATGTTATATTTTTATAATTGTTATAAAAAGAAGCATATTCCTAGTTTCTTGGTGAATTTGAAAAATAAAGCCGTTTACTTTGTCAAGAAGAAACCAGATATAGTGCCTAAGGAAAGATGTGCTGAAATGGTTATTTCAGAGAGCCCATCGTGTTACACGATGAGGAGCATGGAACGGTGCCCGGGACTTGCAACTGAAAAGCAGGATTGCGGAGACTCTTGAAAATAGGCATTAACGCTCGCCTATTACTTAACGAGCGAATATAATAATATTAAGATGTTAAGTTAAGGGTCTTCCATAATAAGTATTAAATTAATTATAACGTCATACTTAAGCTAAAAAGATCTAAAGATCTTATCTTTGCTGCGTTCGTTGATCAAATTATAACGTAAGAGATTAATTAGCGTACTATATTCTATATATTACGTTCATTTATTTATGGTATATATACCTTAATTTACCATAAATATTTAATTTAAAAAAAAACAAGTACCTTCAGAAACGCGTGGATCCATATTCCAAGAAATACCAACTGTTCCCTATGTTGGAATATACCGTATTTAAATAAAAAAATAATATCAATATAGCTTTTACTTTCCGAGATTTTATGAGCTATCATCACATACACCCTGCATGTAAACCAATAGTAATTCCAACAATATCACATACAGGTAAAACTGACTACTTCCATTTTTTGAGGTCGGTCAATAAGAAAGACAAATCCATCTTAACCAATGTCACATAAATGTATGTAGACAAAATAAAATAACTATTTACAATGTAACACCGCAAGTGTAGAAAGTACTCGAGCACAGGCTGGTGAGGCTGGCAGTTGCGGTTGCCTACATCGCGTCGTAGACAACAGGTTGTGTTCAAACCATCTTTGACTAACAGTTAATCCCTTTCACCGTCTAGATTTACGCTTACCAATATATAAGTTTGTTAGTGTTTGTCGAAATTTTGCTACTTTACTTATTATTTTTCATTGGTGCTTAAGAATTTAGTTGGTTGAACCCGCCAATCTCATGAACTGCTGGTTCGAGTAGAGATTTTTTGACCTAGATTCAATTTATGGAAAGCTTTATTATATAATCGTAATTTGCAAATTCTGAAACCTGATACAAAGATATAGGTTGAGATAGATATATACGTGTAGGTTCAAATCCCTCTCGGGGAAGTTCCCTTTTAGACGGCTTCAATAGGGTGCGTCATAATATATAATTAATTAATAACTGTTAAGATCGATAATATTGATTAATAATTATTCAGGGAATATGAACCAATTTCTAATGAACCAATTATTACATTAACAACAAGCAATAAAACAGTTTTACACTTTTTCCCAAATACCAGGTTAGCTAAAGAGAGCTTCTTGTTAACACACTGTTCTCTGCTTACCGCCAGGATCCGAGGCACTGCTCAATGCGTCGCATGGCTTAACGCCGCACTCTTGCTCGAGCGGGAAAATCAAAACAATTCATTTCTCCGAGTGAGGATCGTACTTACAAACATCGCGTGAACAGTTCTTATTTCACTGCACCACGATGACCTCTAAAAGATTACTCATAATTGAATTTGTATACTTAATTAGAGAGTACTTACTCTAAATTCTCTGACTCAATCTTGTAAATCGAAAGTAATATTATTTATTTAGATTAATTCAGGTTTCATTATTCAAATATCAAATATTTTATACGTTCTGTTCCAATAATACCTACAGGCGTGATAGGTCAGTTAAGCTGTAAAATAGCAACGCCGCGACTCTATCTCATCTGTGTATTATGAAATAGAAGCCTATTTTTTTATTTTATGATCGGTGTTTTTCTCTTTAACTCGAATATAAAATAAATCATATATTTTAAAAGGCCAAAGAGACTTAGTGTAACAACATCTGACTTCTATATGTGTTGTGGGTTCGATTCCTGTCGTGGTATAGATTTTTCTTTCATTTTCCTGCTCTGACAAGATAAAGCACGGCTTTCAATGACTGAATGAACTGAATTGAATGTAAGAGAAAAGCGGAGAACAGAGTATTTTGACACTAGGTTCTGTCTAATGCCTATTATGCTATATAAAACGTGAAACTGTACTTAAAAAGCATATTTTATTATTAAACCTTCATTCCGACAAATTCATGGCGGGTGGCTAGTTGATGCAAGTTTTTACATTAATACACTATTATTATATTCGATTCCATAAATTAAATACAAGTAATAAACAACAGTTTCCATCCTTTGCTATTATCAGCAATAACTATTAATTCTGCTTACCATTACTAGTTTTCCATCTGATAACAACTTGTTGATTTATAAACTGTAATTGAATACATTCTTCATTGATAATTATTTGATAGAGAAATGTAATTTGGTTAATTTGCTCGTAGATTTTGATAGGCGCTTTTAAAAATTCGCTGAGAAAGAATAATTAAATACTTTTATTTATTGTATAAAGCATAAACAGAATATTAAGAATGATGCAGTTTGTTGTTTGTAGAAGAATATAATACAATGACATTATGTAATTTAATTTGTTTCTTATACTCCATCACTTTATATACGCTTTCATTCAAATAAGAGTATTATTTATTAGTGAACTTAAGTTATGTCTTAATTTCTTTATTTACAGTTTAAAAACATATTTTTTGTTATTTTGTTTCAGGTAAAAGAAAAGAGTAATAGAGAAGATTTGAAAACTGACATACAACATAGAAAAGAAAATTTTTATAGGGTAAGTTATATTTATCTTAAAAATAATACTTTCAATAATCAAAAATCGAACCAACAGCGGTCGCGCTTACAATCGGACCTCTAATATTTTAAATATAAATTTATTTATTTATAATTTATTATTTATTTAACTAAATAAATTTAATAAATTCGTATTTTTCAGGAGGCCCCGTCGGACGAAGACTCGGCGGTGTCTTCCGCGCCCGCCTCACTCTCCCCTCAACCGCTCAACGAAATGTGGGTAAGTATACCATAGCCATAAAATATATGGTTGGACAAAATAAAAAAAAAAACAAGAATATTAATTATTAATATATTTTAGTCATAACTTTAAAAAATCTGTACTCTGACTCGCGTCTCTTGGAAACGTCCAAATGCTTGACACATTAAATAAATTGTACCAAGTGTGAAATAACATTTTAATAACTTTAAAAATATTAAGTAATATATTTTGGCTGCATTAGTTACAACTTATGTCAATAAGAAATAAAGAAATGACACATGGCGCCATCTTTAGATTTCGTTCAATATAAATGGCGGCAAATTTCTTATCACAGATATTGAATGTACAATTTTTTTTGCAAATATTATTATTAAGTTTTTTTTTTTAAATGAGGTTTTGAATGTTTTACAAGTAGGTAAGTTTTTTAGGTAACTGTACTACATGTTTCTAATTGATAAATAATTGAACACGAATAGAACAGCATATGTTTAGAAATACATGAAGCATCAATTAAAGAGAAACGCGAATTGCAAATGTTAAAAGACGCGCTACATTCACAAAATAATTATATAAACTCTCATGTTATTTGCATATGAATATTTACTAGTATTTTCCTTTCGTTACAGTTTATTGTATTATTTTAAATATCGTTTATAATACTTATCTTAAGTGGAAATATACTCGTATGAATCATATCATTAAAAATAAATAAAATAAATGTAATATACAACCTAATCGAAAAAAAAACATAACTATTACTTTACTATAGCAAAATATAAGACTCAAAATATTCCTGCCCGAATTCCAGACATTTTGTCATTATGTTGTGTAACTTAACGTTCCTCTGGTAAGACACAGTGTGAATAGAGTGTCTTGACACTCAGTGAAACTGAAAAAAAAAATCTCAGAGTAGTACTTTAACTCTACAACCATCAAATTAGGTATAAAATACTACTCAATTCGGTTGTAATAGCGCCCAAATAGATACTATTAGATATGCGAAATTTCGTAAAAAGTCTGAATAAAGTGTTTATTTACACATTTAATTTATAAAGAAGTAAGGAATTCGAAACTATGACCTTGATGCACTGTAAGAGCATCGTAATGACATACGTCAGTGCAAATATCAATATTGCAATACTAACCTCATACACTAAAATGCTGGCATTTCTTGATTAAACGCGCTTTAAACTCTTTATTCTTTATGATATATTGAATTTTATTGCACTAGAGTAGGAAATAACATCAAAATGAAAATATTTGAAATACGAGGAATTATTTTTAATCACGCTTTTTCCCGCAGAGCACGGGTAGGCAAATGAATCTAGTGTTAAGTCATTTTCTGCCCAATTTTCGGCATTGCCTGAATGGCAGAACTTATCGCTGTGCTTTGACTATTGAAGCGGGAAAACCTAAGTTGTTAAAATATCGTCATGCTGTCCCACTGCGGCATCTACCTTACATCGAACCTACTACTATCAAGCACATTCAAACATTTCTCAATTATGCCATCATTATTTTCTATTAGTTAAAATAGATATTTCTTCTAGTTAATCATTACTATAGATAGTCATTTCATTAGTAAAGATACCTAAGGAATTCGGAGCCGTGGCCTTGGTGCATCATGAGAGCATCGCGTACACAAGTCAGCCGTCAGCGTAAATATCATTATTGCGATACTAACATGTCACCCACTAAACTAAACTGTTGGCGCTTGCTTCTTGCGTCACTCCATTGTTTTGTAGGGTAACAATGATACATGCTTACTTGGGCTTACTTTATATGCATAGTTGCTCTATTTAGTTATAGGTTTTATGATATATATTTTTCATTTTTTATAAAATAATAAGATAGTATTAATAGATTATCTCGATGTTATTTATTTAAGAATGATGAATTGTTTTTCAGATATGTTATTTCGTAATTTATAATTTTGTAATGACATCATTTTCTACTTGACGATATCGTAACTAACATGGGGACCCTTATGAACAAAAATAGTACCCCAAGCTAAATGGAATCCACAGCCATCGTGATACATATCAGCTACAATAGAACTTCCATATTACAGCCAACTATTACCTTAAGTATAACTAAATATAAGCAATTAGAAAGGTGAACCTTGACAATCCACTAAAATCAAAACTAATGGCAACAGTCGTGCGGGCAATGCCGGTCCGCGGCGGAGCGGGCGGCGTCAGCGGCGCGCGAGTGCACGCGGCTGTCGGACGCGTTGCGGGACGCGCGCGACCAACTCGAGCTCATGGAGTTCAGGCTGCTCGAGCTGGAGGACGCCAGCCCGGATAAGGTGAGGATTATGGTATTACATCCTACTACAAACTTAATTATTTAAAATCATTATGTTTATATATGTATATAGTACGGTCGTCGTGGCTACCCTGAAGATAGCTGGAGAAGGCTGCGAAGATTTGTTATTAGGGATTTTTCTTACCCTTGATTATTTTTTCCGAAATTAATGAAATTTAATTATTTATACACATTACTCACAATAAGCTTTTTGTATCCAATTGTACCTAATTAGTGCAGATTTGATTTTAGTACTTAATACTTACTTTTGATTATTTTCTTCACAAATGTATGAGTACAATACGCAAAAGTTCAGAGAGTGTAATTTTAGTAGCCACGACACATCGACCGTACTGTTATTATTTAAAAAAGGTAAGTGCTCTACATTTCGCTATAATAGATCTAAATTGTAAGTACTAGATCGTAGAAGTGATGTGTATTTGATTGTGCTCGAGTTAGGAGTTAGTGATTGTGATAGTGTTCCAATATTTGTGATTAAGTTCAAAGATATGTGCTTTGTTTTGAACTAAAGGATCATTTTTTACGATAACGGTGAGTTTTATTAAAAATTTTTTTGAGGCACAAAACAATAGAACAAATTAACGATTCTAAAACGAAACATTTCTGAAAATTGTCGTTTTAATCTTCCTTCTTATTTTAAATAACAGTTTCGTGTAAATCAACCTCCAATTTGAAGGCTTTATTCAACCAAGCGATAAGTTGTTGCCAGAAGTGATTTAAGCTATTATTTATCAATTATAATGGCGCTAACATAACTGGCTTAGAGTCGACGAAATATATAATTATTTGTCAGCTATAGCTAATTAGTATTAGAAATATAAAAAACTTGCCAAACAAGAATTGTACGGTAATTTAGTTCGATATACTTTATAATTGTATGTAATTATAACATTACGTAGACGTTAGGTTAGATATGAGTTACAGGTGCAGTGTAATAGCAATACGAAACAAACTAAACGTATAAAGCATTCGTCATGCAAACTTCCTGTAAAACTTGCATATCTTATTTCTGACTCCTTAAACCTTTTATGGGCGTGAATTGACTGTGGAATTTGTTTATACATGTATGGTATATATAGTATATTTATGAAATTAATATTTTGTGGAAATTAATGAAGTTATCCTTTAAATAATGAATAAGAAAATAAAAATTAGTATCAGAGAATTATATGTTTTTTGTCTTTCACTCTTAATATTATATAGCAAGATAAGCAAAGGTATAAGCTAGTGGCAAATTCAAGATATTGCGCTTAAGTGGCGGAACTTAACGCTGCACTTTACTTTTATTGCAAGTGTAATAAAATTGTATTTTTTTTGTTTGAAATAATGAATGAATAATGAATTGTATTGAGTGTGGTATGAATCTAAAACCATCGCGCTCATCCATACATATCTCGACTTTGCTATGATGGCGTTTGGCAATACATTTTCTGTTTATACTTTCAACTTTTGTTTACGTTATTATTATAGTATATAAGACATTAGTCTTTAATTATTCCTATAACCTGTTTAAGTATTAAATAATGTATGAAATAATTGTATGCCAGCACTTAGCCTCGATACAATAATTTACTATTAACATTAAGCCTTCTAGTGATGTAAACAAACATGTGACACGCCTATTCATATTGTACGTATGATATGTTGATATTTCAAGTAATGCCAACTTTACAAAATTGCAATCATGTGCAAATTTATTAGTAATATAATATTTAATGGATTTTTTGTGTTGGACATATTGGAAAATTAATATTGACATAACGTGAATTCATTTGCAAATTTTGATGAAATACTTATGAATATAAATGAAATCGATGATATTAAAAGAAATAAATTGACAATATGAAATTACTGCTAGTTATATTTTAAATACTTTTTTTTAGGTATAAATCAGGACCAAGGCTATATTGTACAAAGGAATGTCGTATATATAAATACATAAGTAACTATACTTCGTTTGTTTACTTATCTAGCAGAGGTCACGTTTGAGAATCTTAGCATATTTAATAGAAACGAAAGGATATTTTTACAAGGTCGCAGGAAAATCTTGTTAGCTATATCGTCTATTAAATTTATTATCTTTATTTTTCTTACTTTGTACTATGTATGCATATAAAAACCATACAAAATGTTAATGTATTTTTTTAATAATTTTATATTAACACGAGTGGTTTAACTTAATTTATAAAAGCCTCTTATACATTTCCTTACAAATGACGTCATAAAACAGTACGGATTTGGACGCTACCATTTCCTCTTTCCTTTCCGTTTGTACGCAATTAAAGTCTATTTATGTACTGAGTGTACCGTAATGCGTATCTAATACTCAGAACCTTAGTTCTTGTGTCATATGTAGGTACTCGTATATCTATGAATGGATGTTGTCTTATGAAAGATTTTTTATGCGTAATGCCCACATTACATGCAAATTTACATTCAATCTTTCCGTAATTGTTAAACAAATGTTATGTAAGAAGTTATTTTAATATTTTTATTACGTTTTGTTTAATACTGTAATACACAGTAAAAATATAATACTTTTTCTGAATAACTTCAGTAGATATCTGTTAGCAATAAATAGGTCAACAGGTCTTCATAGAGTCACTATAATAATAAATACAGACGAAACGAGAGCAGAATAATTACTTTATTCTTTCTGTCTAAGAGATTTTGAGCAGAAATTCAGCTCTTTAAAGTCATGATTATATGGCAATAAGATTATGCATTTATATGGCTGTAGCGTTACAGATACCTAGTGATGTGTAATCGAGTGGTGGTTAATTGTGGAATGGTGGATGCCTTAATAGTGTTTCCAATAACGTATTTTAATGTGTTATTTTTTATTTATTTATTGATTAGTATTTTACAGGTAACTATAAACATATAGTTTATTTTAAAAAAAAACATTTGTAAATAAATCGTTTATATATTTAATATTTTTAAAAGTTTATTAATAAAATAGTTTAACTAAAGGCAAGACTTAAAAACTAAAGGAAACTTAATGATTTACAGCAATTGGATAGCTATTTAATTAATGTACAATCATTGCAATAAATAACATTTCATCAGTTAGTTAATTGGTACATTGCGTTAAAAACAAACGATTTCACGCTCAATACGTGCGCCCGCGCAGCGCTATACTTACAGTTTTTATGCATCCAGCCTCAGCCATAAGAGATTTTAGATCTATATCTAATAAGAACGAACTGCTCTTTTGTAACATTTGTATACATAACCAAATTACCTTAATGCTAATACCACTCATAACAAAACCTTATATAGGTTTTCATAGATGTGGGATGGATAGCCACCGCCATACATAGAGTCGCCCACGCACCTCGTGCCGAAAACAGATTATCTCGTCATTTAATGTTTGAAGTTTAACCTAATAATACGTAGCCATTAATTTTATGTAACAATGGATAAAGGTGCTCATAAGTGGCGTATAATTTATATTGTAAGGCACCTTTCCTGTACACGTTGTGTTCGTATTATTTGATAATATGCAAAGTTTCTTCATGTAATAGCGGTATTGAATATTCAGTTGTTAATAAATGATAAAAACAAAAACCAGCGTATTATATATAAGTTTTAAATATACATTTTGGTAAGCGATGACATAATAAATAAAAGCAAAAAAAGTAATCGTTATAATTCTCACTTTCTAGGGTGCTAGGGATACCCTAACAGACTCTGATTCTGGCTGCGTGTCCCCTGGGTCCCGTATAAAAGACTCAGCGTCGCCCGAATTCAAACGAATGGACTCCGGCTACAAGTCCCCACACACGCCAAGCAGCCCCTGCAATCCACGACGGCATATCTCCCACGAGGAGTTTAAGGATGAGTTCGCTAAAGCCCAAATTCTATCGGATAATATTGATAGGAACTCGGAAACTAGTGACTCATTAAAGAGCAATCCTATGAAAGAACATTTGGAACAAATGATCTTAAATGCGGCGTCAGCGGAAGACAGGAGCTGCCTGGAACAGGTTTTAATGATGCTCTACAATTTCCAAGCATTGAGCAGTTCTGTTAGTGAAGATGAATGCTATCAGGTAAAAACTAATTTGTTTTTTTATTGTGCCAGTAATTTATGAGTTTTAAATTTAATTTAATTAAGGCGAAGGCCTCAATTGCGTTATCTAAATGTTCTGTTACGTTCTCATTATGTTACTTATACATACTCGTACATGTGTTTGTTTTTAAAAATCTTGCCAAAGCATGAATTGCTTATAATATTTCGTTAGTTAGTTGTTCGTAGTAGAAAAAAATATCTGTGTGAATTACAAAAAATAAGTAAATTTTTAATAACATTATTCTTAGATTTGGTTTGTTTTATCATTTAATTATCATTATCTGGAAACTAGTAGTATGGAAGTTCAATCTTTTTCCGAAACGACGATTTGTAATATAAGAATTAAAAATAAAAACAATAATGACAGAACATCAATACAGTTATCAAACACAACCATCAAACATGTCAAAACAACAATAAATTTACTGTTTACAGGCGAAACCGAAAAGAATATGTGATTTGAGACTAAAATCCGACATCGACATTCCATCGCACAAAACTCACAAAGCGATCGCGACTGTCACTCCGTACCAACAAAAAGGCTATAAATCAGACTCCTTAGAAAGCCTTTGCGAGGAAAGAAAACCAAATAACATATTACAAGAGAGTGGTATATTCGAGGGCGTTGAAACTGAAACTAGATGTACACAAACAGAGGAAGCTTTCGAATTCACTAGTGAATTGAACACTGAAATTCAACGACTGAATAGTATTAGGGAGAAATTGGAGAAACAAGGCGTTAGGAATAGGAATCTCAGCGATGTTGATAGCTTAGAGTGTAAATGCGTTAAATTGGGGAAGAAACATAAACAGTATTACGAAAGGAGGCTAAAGTTTTTGGAAGGCAAAATATCGATATATGAAGCGGCGCAGGACGTTAAAGAGTCCAAGTTAGCTCAGAGGTTGCAAAAGGAATTCTTGCTTGAGAATCGGATACAAGTAAGTATTGATGATATATAGCTTTGATGATGACAAACAAAATTTTATATAGGCTTAACGGTCTAAACTAAATAAGTTATTTCTATTATTTCACTTGGCGGAAAGTTTATAATTTTATTAAGATTGCTTTAGTTAAATAAACAATATGAACCATCATTATTAATATAGAAAATAAAAAAAAACACATGCATATGTGATCAATATTTTAATTAAATAATTAAATTTAATAAATATCTTTCAGGATCTAGAATCAGAACTATTAGAACTTCAAGACAAATACGAGAGGCTCGAGGAGGATTGTTGCGAGTTAGAGGAAATAGAGAATGACACCCGCTTACATTGGCAGCAGTAAGTAATACTTTAATTTATTTTTACATTATTTACACCTGTGTGTTCTGAATTATATTGAATGTAGAACTTCTGCTCTTTTCTCTGCTCTTTATAATATTAGTATTTCATATTAGAGTGAATGGAATTTTTGTATTAGCGTATTATGTATTATTTTGTAGATCCAAATAAATCTCTCAGCTTTATTACTATAGATTCTTACTTCACAAATATATATTTAAAATTTCAGATTAGAAATGGATTACGAGCTATGTTCCGCCCAGTTGAGAGACATGACGGAGCAGCGTGAGTGTTCACGTGCGCACGCTGAACGACTGGCTGCAGAGCTGGCGGCTAGGGATTGCGCTTTGAAGGCTAAAGAGGTATTTTAATTAAAATTAATTAATTTTTTGTATGATATTTGTGTATTTTAGGATAGATAAAAGGAAGATGTTATGGGTTTGATTCCTACTTGGGGAAACTAATTAAAATCCTTTTCTCGCTCTAGTAAGAATATAAAGCGCAATATGTCGAAAATTGGGCTTTCCTTATGTTATTATTCCTGTATATTCAGAATAAGAACCCTTAAAAATTTAACAAACATATGTTTTTATTTTCTGAAAATATTAATAATAATATTTGTTTTCAGAACGAATTACTATCCAGATTGCAGAGCTTAGAGCGAGCTGTACCAGCTTTAATAGCTTGGAACGTTTTACGTACGGTCGGTGCTTCTGTTAGTTGTGGGACTCAAGTAAGTAATTATTTTTATTGTGAAAAATAAGAATGTTTGTTGCAAAAAAACATTTTAAATAATTTTATTTTGACAAAAATTTCTATTAGTAAATGACAAATAAAAGAAAATAGTTATAATTATCCTATTATTGAATAAAATACATAAAATTATATATTTATATTTTCGCAGAAAGCTTTAATAAACCGCATATCGCCTCTCCCGCCCGACACAAAGACGGCCATCACGCAGATAAAGGAAAAAGACTGCAGCATCGTTCCATTGCAGAATTCTTTCTTACCTCGTATCACTGAATTGCAAATGCAAGTTAATAAGTGAGTTAAATTGTTATATAAAAACCATTATATAATCTATATACTTATTATATATTTACATTTATTTTCAATTTAGCTCGAAAATGAATTATATTGTTCCCGTAGTTTAAACATCTGTCTTTGAATATTAAGTAATTGTGATAAACTTATTAAAAATATTTAAATTAAAGACGTAAAAAGATAGTGTGTGATTTTCTCAGTCACACGATGGTTGTGGATTCGATTATCACTCGGAAAATAAATTATTTTCTCTACTCCCTTCTGGTAAACTCGAAGATATTTTTTAAATTCACTTAACATTTACTTACTGTATATTATTTCAGATTAATATCAGAACGTAAAGAAGTAGACAAACAATCGTCAGAGGTAAAGAAAGTTCTAGAAGATAAAGTCAAGAGTCTCGAAGAAGAATTAGCTATTGCCAAACGACAAATGTTCGCGGCCGTCAATGGCGCTGAAATTAAAAAAGATAAAATTGAGGGGAAGATAGAACAATTGGAAGATAAGATAAAGATTGAAAAACAAAATGGACAGGTATTTTGTAGTTTTCTTTATTCATTTTGAGGCCAGTCGGGCCTGGGAACCTAGTGGCTTTACAGTAGGTTTCCAGATACCCAATGTGAGGCTGCGATGTGGATAAGATTCACACTTAAGTGATTGATGACATTTTGAGTCTCACAGGGTCAGATTCGCGGAGATGGAGTGTCTTGACACTATGGTTTTCTTTTTCTCTATCTAACGTAGGTATATACCTATAAACGTCGTCCGTATATACGGAATGGATGAATATTAATTTAGTTCATATACATTATGAATTATAAAAGGATATACATATAATAGTGCGTAGCAATTATGAATAATAATTTTATACAACGTAATACCATATTATTATTTATATTTAGCTCTACGAATAAAAAATGTATAGTATGTTCGTTACATACTTGTTTATACACGTTTATGTTGTTATTATTTATACACAGGTACATTAATATGTTTTTACCTTCATATTGTACCCTGTATATAGCAGGGAAGGTAATGGAAACCGCCCAATATTTGAGACATTGCATGTTGAGTGACGGAACTCAACGCTGCGCATTACCTTGTTACCAGAGCGAGAAAATGAAAATAATTCAATTCCCCCAGTCGGCATGGAACCCACAACGGTCGTGTTTACAGACTTTTATGAAATATATATTTTTTATTTATACATACAGTCATAATAAATAAACAATATGATAATAAACAATATACATATATTATTATAATATACAAGTCATACTGACACATCTCATGAGATCATAGCTTCCTATGACGCAAATAAAACAAATAAAAGAAAATGAATACAAAGTAAACAGAGCGTGTTACTCGTTATCTAGAAAATTATAGGCCGTGAACAATTTCTATAATTTCAATAATAAATTATATTTTTTTCTTCTTCATTTTATTCTTAAACCGCAATAACGTAATAAATTTATAATTTTTATTTCAATTGATTGCTTGAGTCGTTTCGTGATTTTTCTTAATGTCTCAGTAGTTTTGTTGAACATTTGATAGATAGTTTTGTTTTGGTTGAGTTATTTTTTAATTATCATTTATTTAATGTTGAGTTTTGTGTATATTAGTTTTATTGTTCTTATGTAACTACGTAACCTATGGTAATTTTGTATTTTCGGTCATTTGAGCATTTTGTTTTTTTTTTTTAACTTTACCTTTTATTCCGTAGATTAGAGGAGGAAAAATTACCTAAGTGTCAAGATTTCTTAATGGTAGCGGAACTTAACGCCACGGTATATTTTATCAGAGTGAGCAAATGAAAATAGTTTATACGTAGATCCCTTTAGTAGCTTCGCTATATAGGTACAAAAAATGCTACGGGCGAAGTAGCGAGCTGGTTGCTAATATATTATAAGTTGATATTACCATCAAACAAAACTTAAAATACACACAAATTAAATAAAAAATAACATCTTCCAACAGCTCCCAGTAGATGCTCTAACCAAAGCCAGGATCCAAGCGCTATTATCAACGGAACAAGAACTAAACACCAGGATAGCAGAACTAGAGAGGAGGGAGGCGGCTTACCTGGAAATGTTAACGCAAGCTGACGACATGTGGGCGGAAATGGAAAGTGGCTACAAGAAGAAGATCGATGAAGCGGTACAGAATGAAACTTTGTTGAAGGGGAAGGTGAGTTAAAACCAAAATCAACATATTATTAGTTCAATTATTTTAATAATAAAAATACCAGCTTAGAGCTGTTATACATTTTCTAAACAAGTATTATTCTTCTAATTGTGGATTAAACCTATATATTAAGCAAAGACATACATACAAACATTACATTTACAAAAAACAAAGTATACAAAAAATCAGACTAAGAAATGCTAACGACATTAAACTTCACAAACCGCGAACTAATTATGGCAAAAAAAATATAATGTTTGAAGGTGCCTATTTATATAATAAACTACCAAAGGATATTAAAGAATCAAAATCAACATCTAAATTTAAAAGACTTCTTAAAAATTACGTAAAAAATGTAATGCCTATACATATTCCTTAACATAATGACAACACTTCTCGCATAATAAAAAAAAAATAAAAAAGAAAATACACTTAGCTTAAAATAATAAATTACAAGTTAATACAATAATAATACATATATATTTAAAAAAAAATAAAAATAATAATAATAAAATAAAATTAAAAAAGTAACAACAAAAATAGTATTATAAACATAAATAATACTAAAATAAAAACTCTAAAAAATATATGTGAATAATGTAAAACGAGTAAATAAAATATCTTCACACTAATACAATGATTACTAAGCGGCACTTCCAGCGGATCTTATTCCTTTGCTATCTTATAATAACTACCCTACATTTTATTTGTATAAGCATAATTTACTAACTTAGCGCAATGTA
>JAEBDU010007904.1:0-11917 GCA_016802625.1 Heliconius numata | reverse complement strand
TGGACGATAAAATGTTGCAGTGTTTTCTGACAGTGAAACAATAATTATAGTGTTTTTATTGTATTGAGAAAATTGGTGATTGGCATTTCTATAGAGAGAAGAGAGAGAATTTTAAGAATAACGCTAACTTTTGATTGGCAATTTTGAGCACTGATTGGCAACTCTCGACATAGATTGGCAATTTTGGACATTGATCGGTTATTTTTAACATTGATCAACAATTGATTATATTGGACATTGATTGGCAAATTTAGACATTATTTGGCAATTTGAACATTGATTGTCGATATTGGACATTAATACAGACATTCAATTCGTTGACTGGCAATTTTAACCAATTACTGTGGGTGATAATGGTAGAAGATACCACGCAACAGTCGGACAGAGTGTCAGCAGCTGCAGTATTGCAGTTCGCTGCAAGGGAAGCGAGAGAGGGCAGGAGATTAGCAGAGTTTGGTGCGCATGCCTTCGCCAGCATCACGTATAATGCTTATGGTAATTTTTTTTTTTTTTTTAAAAAGTTTAAAAACATTATTTTCATTAAAATATTTATGGCTGTTGTTTTATGTCAAGGAAATCTTCTAAGAACTTCTTACTAAGGTATTTTTCAGTTACAGAAACAACCCCACGCTGGGTGCCATTTTTTCAAGAAAAAAGATTTACTTCTTATGCATTTATAATTAATAATTTAAATTGTTATCATATTATTAGTAGGTTTATATATATAGATAGAGTAATAATTACTTATAGCCTATTGGCTAACATGAGTTAGTTATATCTAGTATATTTACAGCTTGCTTCTGCCCAGATCAAAGAGTAACTGATAATGCCACATATTGTTTGTGTAACATAATCAAATATAATACGTTTTGAATATTATTTAGATAATTTGAAGATTGTTTATAGAAATGAAAATGGTGGTTATTCTGTGATATTGAAATTATGGAATTTAATAGATTTTTGTAATATTTTAAATATTTGTCAAATTGATTTGAACTTTTGTTCTTTTTTGTAAAGACCAAAAATAAATATGACAATTATTTTTACATTTTTTTCATTACTTTGCTTCATTATCGTTTAATTCAACTTAAATCGTATGGATTCGTTACCTAGGATTAAGATAAAAAATGTCAATCTATGCGAAAATACTTTACAACAAACTTTAATTACGTTTCCTACAATATTTTAAAAATACAAATACGTCATTGTTGCTTCAAATAAAAGCAATGTTTTTTTATATATTTCTCAATCAAACTCCTGATTTCTTCCAAAATGTAGGCCAGATTCACCAATTTATATTATTAACCAGCTGACAAACCACACTTACGCCTAGTGCCCATACAGTTTATCTGGTCAGGTCATTCAAAGCAATTCGTCTGCCTCTCTTGCTGATATCACTCACGTTATCAGTGGACACGGACAGCGGCCAATGGGACTGTGTAACCAGTTCTATTTGAGATGGTACAGTTCAATAGGTTAATTGTTGATACGTAATGTTTTATGTTTGTGGTGAAATATTATTTTTATTTGTTTTTTTTTTCAGCTTCACGCTGTATCTCACATACAGCTTGGTTTGGGAACCTGATATTAAGATACTCTGTTCTCCATTTAACACCGAATTTTAAGAGGCATTGCGTGTTGAGTGGCGGAACTTAACGAAGCCCTTTGCCTCGATACCAGAGCAAAGAAATGAAAATATTAAATATTTGATTTACTTACGTGGGAATCGAACCTATGACTAGCCTCTATAATGTTTCTATTTCTTGCCTTTTTTTATATGTTTTGCATAAGAATACTATATTATTTGCAATCGGATATTTTAATAAAATTGTTTTGGAAAACTAGGCGGCGATACGGTACAATATGGAATTATTTTGTCATAGATGAAGAAGCTTTATTATCGTTACAGCTTATAATTAATTTATTAAGTGTTATTTTTCTTATTGGAGTTAATTTATTTCTAACTTTTTAGTTCATTTCAATAACAAATAATAAACTGTGACTTTTAAAAAGTGTGACTTTTAAAAAGTTTTTTCTTTTTTTTTTATTATTTGAATTGTATGAGAGAGAAGGCTTCAACTAGGATTAGATTTCAAATAATCTTAACAAAAATATTTTTTATTTTAATGCCTCCATGTTTGTACAGCACGTTAAATCATGGTTATCCATATACTATCAAGGACACTTGATATAAGTGTTCTGAAGCCTACACAATGTTAATGAAAGATCTATTGTAACTTGGCAACTAAATTAATTTCAGAGCATCGGCAACTAAATTAATTTCAGAGCATCGGCATAGTCTTATTCTTTGTATATTTGTAAATAATTTCTGGTACACACTATGGTTTCCAATTTTGAAAATTTCTTATTTAATATCAATTTGAAAGCTAAAATTTTTTAATATCAACTTTATTAGATAAAAAAATAGTATTAAGAGACTTTTTAGTCATATACAAGGTTTCATTTAGTTTTTATTTTTTTTTCATTCATTTTTTGTTTTTACCTGATTTGTATAATTTCCAGCTACCCTAGGCGAGATGGGTGGCAGCGGGACGAGCTCCTCGTCGTCTCACATGTCGCCAGGGTGGCCGGTCAACGACTTAGACCTGGATCTACCTGGGGAGTTGTCTATGAAGTAAGCATAGCATATACTTATCTATATCATTAAGGCCGTCTTCGCTCAGGGGCACAAGTCTGTGACGGTTGTAAGTTCTATTTCGAAAGGAAATGATATTGCACTGGTAACGAAGCAAACTTGCAAATTTAGTTCCACTTAATACGCAATGCTTCGAGAATTTGGCGAAAAATGAGGAACAGATATCTTATTAATGAAAATGCGTTTATCTATACAGGGTGGAAGTGTCAGCGCCACTTTAAATGAAACTACAGTTTCAACTACTCTATAAAAGCCTAATATAATTCGGAAAAAAAATAATTCTCAAAAATGAAAAAGTTATTTTTTCAAACAAAATAAATAATAAAATTATCGTTTTAAAATAAAACGCCATTTGTAAAGTATAACATAGGCACGCACACACTTACCTGTCAAAGCGGCAACGTCGCATACGTATGTGTGCGTGACACGAAATACAGGTATGGATAAAAATCGTGAAATGAAAAAAAAATCCTACGTCTAAACCGTTGAGGTACCTTGATTATTTTTTTAATTCTGGGTTTGAAATATTTTACCCTATATGCAGTTTCAGTAAAAGAAGCGCTGCCTCTTCCACCCTGTATATTTTGAGTATGCTATCAGGGAAATTTGAATCAATGGACACGGCATATAGTTAGAACTAGTTACCCTCTGAATCTGAGGAGTAGAGTGGCTCATGTCACTCCGTCATTGATTATTCAACTACATAGAAAAAATCGTATTGGATGACGTTTACCACTATCTAGCAATGTTTCTTTAATATGTATATTTAATGAAAAAAACTAAGACTGGAATTGGGATTTGGGTTACTAATCCAATCTATTAAAAAATAATATTTTTCTTCTTTACAGTGAAGCGCTCCTAGCTCTCCCAGCTCTTACAGGATTCAAACAAGAGGCCCCGTCGCCGACCGGCAACGTGCTGTCACCGCCGCGACGCGCCTGGCAGCTACGTAGACCTGATGATAGACAGGTGTTGTATTGTTTTTTTTTATATGAATGAGAAGAAATTTTACATTTGTTTGAAGTTTTGGACCAAAAATTTAGTCAATAAATAAGTAATTTTTATATAAAGTTAAGTTAGATTTTGGTAGATCTTTTTGTTCTGATTTTCAATAATAAGGTAGTCCTAGAGCAATAATATTTAATGTAATCTATACTGAAATTATACTAAGAAATAATGGATAAGTTACAAATTGCAGTCTAATTTACATTAAAAAGTGATACCTAATGAGATTCTTCCTGTCTACTCCTTAAATGGGGGATTTTCTTTGTGAGGAAGATTTTTGGTACATAAAGATAAATAATATAAATTTAGTAACATTTTATTTATTCATATATTTGCTGTTACAGTGGTCTCTTGATAATATTGAGGTAACATCATTAGCGCTTATAATACATAAACAAATAATCATATATACAGCATCATCATCATCGTCCCATATGTAGACTTTGCCTTTTTGGTGTCGACACCAGATTGAAGAAATGAAAGTGTTAAATATTTCATTTCCTCAAGTGGGAATCGAACTCACAACCAGTTGCGTTTACAGTCACGCTTGTGCTCGTGCGTCACAAATAATCATTAAATTGATTTGTCATAGTATGGCTAGATGAATTTGTTGCTGATATTTCCTTCCGTTGCTATGTAGTATTTATCTATGGCATTGGTCGTAGGTTCTATTCTTAATAAGGATAATACCAACACGTACTGCATCATGTCCGTTCTTGGGCCTGTGATTTTTTAAGGCTTGTGTACAGCACCTTCTTTTGTACTTTCCATCTTTTTAGAGTGACAAGGATAACACCTAATTACCCGATTTTTTGTAATCAGGCTAAGTAAACAAAATTGTCTTAAACACAAACATTACTTTAAAAAAAATCAACTCACATTAATTATATATATAAGTACTAAATGTACTACTATACCTATATATATATCGACTATATATTATTTTCTCTACAAATACAGATAACTAACATGATAGTGGACAACCGCGAGGGCATGGAGGAGCCCTGCCAACAAACATCGTCTCACAATAACATGATGAATACACATTGTAAGTAATTATATTTATTATTCTTCTTTTTTTCCTGTAGCTGGATCTTTATGTCATGAATAGCAGAATATTCGGAGAAAACCTAGTGTTGAGACACTCCGTTCTTTATTTTCAAGGCAGTTTATTCATAAAATGTATGTTGACTAATCGAACGTAACGCTGTGGTTTAGCTTAGTTAACTAAGACGGAGAAAAGAGAATAATTTAAATTTAATAATTCCCCAAATATTGTATAACATCTTAAGTTACCTGGACTCTGTTAATAGAATTAACACCTGGATTCAATTAACCCATAAATATAAAACTTATAATAATGATTATTTTATCTATGCTACGACTAGATATATAAATGATATTGAAAACCCCCGAAAATTTAAATGCAAGCAAAATAGAAATAATATATATTCAAAGGGCTGATTATATTTTTTTTGGATCATGGCTAGGAACATTCTCAATCAAGCCACCTATGAAACAGAAAGAAAACTTGATCATTATCGGTTCATCCATTTGAGAGCTATGATGCCACAGACAAACATATAGATGCCCACTCACAGGCTCGTCAAAGTTATAACACCCTTTAGTTTTCGTAAAGGATAAAAACTAATTTTCTATGTTTTTTTGTCTATTAACAGCCAGTCCAGAAAGCATGCAGTGCCAACCAGTGCCAGTTATGCCAATGAATGGTTACCATTCGCCCAACAACCAGGAAAATAAAAGTAAATGTTATGTTAATTTCTCAAAAAAATAAATATGTTTTTGTTTTCTTAATAAGTCAATTTAAACTTATTGACATTTTATATAAAAAAAATATGTAACTAGACTTAAATCTGTGCCTTTTAAAGACATATAGTCTTTTGTGAGAATGATAAAAAACTACTGATAGTTTCATAGAATTATTAAATTATATAATTGATAATATTTGTTACTAATGTGTGAAAGAAAATAATAATTCTAATTAATCAATAACAAATATCCAACTTGTGAAATGACACATTTTAAGTAACTCTGACTGCAAGTATAGGGGGTTATATAGATACGATTAACATATATTTATTACTTTGTTTGGCAAGGGACTTTATAAAACAAAAGATTTTTTCAATTCGAACCAGTAGTTCCCGAGATTAACGCGTAAAACCAATTAGTGTGTGATATAATTTTGTAATTTTATAATTGTCCAGATGCGGGTCTCCTAATGTGTTCTCCAGTCAGTTCTTTAGACGGCTTCCTGCATTCTCCATCCGGTCGACCTGATAACAGTTTTAAAGAGGACACCAGGTATTATTTGTATATTAGCAGCGATTTTGTCAATATTTGATTGTATTAGAATGGGTTCGATTTCCACCTGATAGTTCTTTACCCTTAGAACTTTTTTTATGCTTTTTGAAAACTGCACTGAATTGTACAGTGCATTTTTTTTTGTTTTCACGCTGGGACCTGGGAACCTAGTATTAAGACACACCGTTCTTATGTGTCGTTTGCGGATTTCAACTAGAGCGACGAAATGAAAATATGAGATATTTCAATTCAATTATTAAAGTTTACAAAATCGCGCCACTTCTAACCACTAACATATTTTTTTTAAACTAATACATCTACTTTACCATATTTCTTGTTGGTCTAGATTCCAATACGTGTTGGCAGCGGCTACATCGATAGCAACTAAACAAAATGAAGAAACACTAACATATTTGAATCAAGGACAACCCTACGAAATTAAATTGAAGAAATTAGGTGATCTGTCGCATTATAAGGGAAAGATGTTGAAGGTTTGTTTTTGTTTTACAAAAAAATAATATCAATGGTAGTTGATTTATTTATTATCAATTTTAAATGAGTTTCATTTATTAAATTAACCTTCGAAATTTCTTTTGTTTTTTAACAGTACTGACACAATCCATACTTTTTAAACATCTTTGACTATTACTTATGTATATTTTGTTTTATGATGTTGTCAACAGAGCATAATAAAAATATGCTTCCACGAGCGCCGCCTCCAGTACATGGAGAGGGAGCAGATCGCGCAGTGGCACGCCGAGCGCCCCGGCGACCGCATCGTGGAGGTAATGACAGTGTGCGATGTGCAGTGTGCGAGCGAGACTGCGCTAAGGACACAGTGCGTGTGCGAGCGAGAGGGAAGGAGACGCTTAGTGTGCGTGTGTGAGAAGATGAGAGATAATGTGCGGTGTGCGAGCCAGACGGAGATAGAGATGCAGTGTGTGCGCGACCGAGAGGAAGGGAGACGCTTAGTGTGCGTGTGTGAGAGGATGAGAGATAGTGGGCGGTGTGCGAGCGAGACGGAGATAGAGACGCCGTGTGTGTGCGAGCGAGAGAGTATGAATTAGTTTGTATGAGTGAGAGAAGAGAGTATTATGTGGTAGAAAAGTCCAGAGTGGTCAAAAAATGTACAGTAGAGTCGATGAATCGGGGCCGTTCTGAATTTAGCTGTAAACTTTGTTCTCAAGTGAACATCCTGTTTGGTATATACAGGCAAATGTGTAATTAAGAGAGAAAAAGAGATAATGTGCGAGTGAGAAGTAAATACTCCCTTTTAGTAAAGGTCTATCGGAGAGTAAGGGAGAATAACTATCATATATTCCACCAGTTTAATATGTGTGTGAGAGTGTAAGCTAAAATAGGTGTTATTTTAGCTTCACGTTGTATTCCGCATGTAGCAACATAGGTAGAGAGAAGCTGGAAACCTGGCGTTAAGAAACTATAACGATCATTACAAAATTAACCTTTTATAATTGTTTTACCCAATTTTCTCTATTTCTTTCAAAACAGGTAGATGTGCCGCTATCATACGGTGTGATAAGAGTGGAACAACCAGCCTTCCTCAACGCTCTGCATGTGTATTGGGATCCTACTAAAGATGTTGGCGTTTATATCAAGGTAGGCAGTTCAAATACAGATATTTCTTGGAGTTTTGTTTTTTTGTTTTGTTGTAGGCGATCTCAATGCCCAATAAAGAAACATACGTTTTTTAGGAAACATATAAAAATTTGGAAAACTTTACAATTTATCTATTTGGTTTGCTAAGTTAGAATTTTTATACTAAATGATATTTTTTAGTATAAATCAATATTCTGAATGATATTTTTTTATTTTTCTAGGTAAACTGCATATCAACAGAGTTCACAGCTAAAAAGCACGGCGGTGAGAAGGGGGTGCCTTTCCGCATACAAGTGGAGACGTATCTCGCTACCGACGACCACAATAGACTTCATGCGGCTGCTTGTCAGATCAAGGTTCGTGTGGGTTCGATTTTTTAAAATAATTTTGAAGGGCATTTTTTGTATACTTTGATAAGAAAATTCTGTGATTTTTAGTTTTCATTATTATATGTTTATTTTTTATATTTCTTATTGAATAAACGCGCCGTAAAACATTTTATTTAATTGAGCTTTAGGAATATTACAAAATTGATAAAATAAAACAGGAAGGAGCGGAAAGTAGAGATTGTCAACATTTTTTCACTCAGTAGAATATTCACAATGCGACAATTTTATTAGGTTTTACATTTTACGTTTTTAAGATATTTTTTCAGCTTTACACTGTATACCGCACTTAGCAGGGTAGGCAAATGGAACCTTGTGCCTACCCTGTTACATGCGGAATATGTGAAGCATGAGGCTGAGAAAGAGCAAGATTATATATTTGATAGAGCAAGATGATATTTTAACAAATATCTCTTTTTCCACAGGTATTCAAACTTAAAGGCGCCGACCGTAAACACAAGCAGGACAGAGAGAAGGTTCTCCGTCGTCCGCGCACCGACCTGGAGAAGTATCAGCCGGGATGCGAGGCCACCGTGTTGACGACTGTGAGATTGTTATTTACGTTTTTATTTGTATTTATTATGTTTTACTTTTGTTTCTATTTTATTGCTTTTAGGGTTCGTTTAACGCGTAAATTCAAATCTTTTTACTAAGACTCCGCTGTCTATTACCAGGCTGTACCTCATAAACCATGTATGATGATGTAACCGCTGCAACTATAAATACTACAAAACAAAATTAAATTAATATTTAAGGAGTTCCCATACAATAAACGTGATTCTTTTACCGGTTTTATCGATAATCGTAGAGAACCTTCATACGCGAGTCCGACTCGCACTTTGCCTGTTTGTTTTCTTATCGCATTAGAACCCTCCAGCCTCATTTTGTTTGTTTTTCGATTACCCAACTTAACTTTGTAAAAATGTTTTTTATTTTTACTTAGACCATTGAATGTAAGTAATGTAAATGTAACATTCTAACAAATTTTCAATTTACCTACTTAAAATGATCTCGTATTATATCGATTTTTACATGATTAATAATTTTCTAAAATTAAAATAAAACCCGTCTGTAATTAAGTTCTATAAATATTATAACATATGTTACTTTGTTCACAGTTATCAAATGACGCTCTGATGCCACCGCCGTCCCTCGTCACCACTTCTCCGCCATATTCGCCGGAAATGTGGTGAGTTTTAAGAATTATTTTATAATTTTTCTTTTAATAACAGGGACTTTTATTACGATAACTGGCTTTGGCGGATTTGGAGGAAAATAAACAAAAAAATTTAAAATCAAATCTGCTCTATCATCTACTGCTAAATTCAGGGCGGCCACGACTGGTCGACTGTACTCAGAGTAGACAAGATTTTCTAGATTATTTATCTGAATTTAGCAGAATAAGCAAAAAGAAGTTTAAGAATCTATCTGAAGTGCTCCACATTCTAGTTATCTTTTCATCAGGTTTTTGCAAAAATATTGTCCAAAACGAAACAAAATGAGTTGTCCATTACAACCATACAACACAAAAATATAAAAAACTATCCATCCATATAACAAAACTGTAACTGATGGCCGTCTTGTACATGCAAAATATAAAAAAGATCTTATGATAAATACAAAATTAATTCATTCGGCCAAATTGCAAATAGCAAAATAACAGTTTTATTTATTCGTATAGATATTGTCTTTAAAATTATATTGTTATTAGACTGTGAAACTTATTCAGATTAGTTAATACTAAGTAATTGAGATTGATTGAAGCCGCGAGTGGGTCGTAATATGTAACGAATGTGATGTAATATACCTCATAGCCTAGCCTATTTCTTTGATATCACGTGATTTTTTTGAGCTAGAGCCGCCTTTGGTTACAGTCATAGTCGTAGGAAGAGGGGGCCGGGTGATTCGTGTCCAACCCAGAACTTGTACTAACTAAAAAAAATCCCCGAAAATAAAAAAATAACAAAAAAAAATACGTTGAAATATTTGATAAATTAATAATTTTGTTTGTTGAAAAATTTTATATTTTTGTAATTAACCATAAATTCTATTAAAATAATTCTCTATTCAAATTTTTGTATTAAAACAACTTTTAGTGCTGTCAAATTATGTCGATATTTTATTTGTATATATTTTTAGAATTTTCGTTTAGTAACAATTTTTAATAAGAACATTTATTTATGAACATTTACATATGTTTTGAATAGTCATTATTGAGTTTAAAAAAATATAATTGTAATTAAATAAATATCCCATCATATCATAATACAAACTAGCGCTATTACACCTAACATAATTACAAAACAAAATTAAACTTAATAGTACAAGTTTTACATAACAATAAAACTTGTATTATTGTGGAGAGACGATGCACAGCATCTGTGAGAGGGCGCTGTATACTTCCCTTTGATTATCCAATGATGTTCACTTCCGGTTGCTGTTTTCGACCAATCAGCGATCGCCGGAAGTCACGTGGTCTCAGGTGGTAGGGCGCCGGAACGTATAAAAGGCGACACTACGCTTCTTACCTCATAGCAGATTCTCACCAGGAGCCTTAAAATGATGCTGTGCATCGTCTCTCCACAATAATACAAGTTTTATTGTTATGTAAAACTTGTACTATTATTTGGGATGTGACGATGCACAGCATCTGTGAGAGACGTGTTTATAACTCCTGGTGACCACGTACGACGCTATGTGATCTAAATCAGAATGATTGTATAAATTGATTCTGATACGTTCAGATAAATAGATCTGCAAATCCACAAAAAACATGAGTAACATTGTTTTATTTATAAGCAAACAAAGAATTGTAAATTGCTTAATTTTTTAATTCAATTAATAATCGCTCTGTCGGAAGCTGAGCCAAAACAATCTAACTTCAATTATTAGATTTACTTATAATCTGCATACAAACAAATTATAGAAGATGTTTCGCAACTCGCATCAGCGAGTTGCGAATGGCCATCATGGGTATGGCCGGATGCTTATCAAAGCATGAGTAGGAAAGGAAGCTCTCATAACCGTCTAAATAATAAGGCGAGACGAGCTCACTTCTTTTGATAATAATTTACTAACCTGTTTATATAAGTATCGATTATTATTCATGAAGCCCTTGCGTAGCCTCCCCTCTAAATTACACAACAAAATTGTTACCTTTTGTAGCCTGTTTCCGGTGGTCTAGCTAGTTTCTTAATGTAGAACCTCGAAAAACATTTTTCTTAGGATGACACCACCGTCTCTGGAGCGTAATTTTCAACAGGTCTCACCTGTTTCACCGAAATATTTCTAAACGAAATATGATATTAGAAGTACGAGCAGGACCGAAATGCCCATGAAAATGTCGTCCGGTCTATTGAAAATTATCTCCGGCTCAGACAGCAGGTCCTAGATAGAACCGGCAACCAACTCCATACTTCCTTTTTTTAACAACTATAATAAATTTATAGTAAGTAGAGACGCGTTCTAAAGTGGACCCCACGCCTTGGCAAGCGTAATGTAGGACGTCTTCCCGCTAGATGGGGTGACGATGTCCGCAAAGTGGCGGCAACGGCTGGATGCAGAGAGCCGAAGATCGAGCCCAGCGGCGCGCCATTGAAGAGGCCCACGTCCAGCAGTGGACGAGGACAGACTGATGATGATGATGATGAAGTAGTTACCCGAGTTAATTTTTACCTTGTAATTGATGCCATTAGTACAACATATTAATAACACTAGAGCATTTAATAGAATGCTTTACAAAATACTATGTACTCAGCCCAATAATATGTTCCAATTTTTTCCAATTTACAGTTAAACTGGTCAAACCTTTGAACACCTTTGTAAAATTTTAAGACTTGAGTCCATCATCACACACTTTGAGTATTATAACTTCATAAAAGCATCAATGAATACTCACCAGAACCGCGACCCGACCGACAATTCATGATAT